>QRFJ01004290.1:0-45827 GCA_006176705.1 Cocos nucifera | reverse complement strand
TAAAATCGAGTTTTGGATGGATTTTGGAGACTTCATCTATAAAAGCCCGTTGCCGTGAGAAAAAAAAAGAAAAAAAAGAAAGAAAAAAGAAAAAGGGAAAAACAGAGAGAAAACAGAGAGAGACGAGAAGAAGGAAAAGAAAGAAAGAGAGAGAGGAAGAAAGAGAGAGGAGATATCAAGGAGCCTCTTCTTCTTCACCAAGTTCTCCGCATCAAGAGCAACAGATAATCAATTTCAGCAATCAAACAGTCTAATTTCTTCATGCTTTTTATTTTATTTACTGTTTTTAAATTTGTTATCATGAACTAAATTTTATTTTACTAAGGCTAAGGTGTAGCCACTCTTTTGATGCAATATTCAGTATAATTTATTTTTAAATTTTATTCATGAGGAGTATATAAATCTGATCTTAATGCTTTTAGATTACTGGCCATCTTCTAATTGATCTGATGAACATAGATGTTACGGACCAAGTACATCTATGTTAATGCTTCTTGATTATATACCTTGTATTATGAATCAAATTAGAATTCATATGCATGCAGGAATTTTAGTGCGCTTTGGACGCAGCGTATTTTAATTAGAGGGTTTCACAAAATCTAATGCATTAATATTTATTTAAATTACACTTGGATCAAAGGGTAATTAATAAATATTAATAGATTTGCTATGCCTGGACCAAAGGGTAGTGAATAAATTAGGAGACTCCACCGTCACATGAAATAAAATTAATCTAAAAATCTGAATATCGTATTGATTGAGTTGGTGAACCGATTGCCTTAGTAATCCATTGCTCTTGAATTTAAAACCTCAATAATTTACACTCTCTCTATTTAATAAAAAAAAAAAAAATTTAATTATTTTAATTATTTTTTTTAATTTTTTTTATTCTCATAAATCGATCTTCTAAATAAAGCATAGGAAAGAGCTTTTCAGTACTTATTTTCCAATCCTCTAGGGACGATACTCTACTCATTCACTTTATTACTTGATCGACTGGTGCACTTGCCATAGCTATAAATTAGCACGCATCAGCGATAATCTCGGTTAGAGATAAGATCTCTCCCGAGCGACTGCATCAACCTTGGCTAGAGATAAGATCTCTTCCGAGCAATCGAGTCAACCTCGGCAGAGATAAGATCTCTTCTGAGCGACCGAGGTTATGTGTCAATCTCGATTAGAGATAAGATCTCTCCCGAACAACCGTGACAACCTCGGCCAGAGATAAGATCTCTCCCGAGCGACCGTGTCAACCTCAACTAGACATAAGATCTCTCCCGATGTGACCATGACAACCTCAGCCAGAGATAAGATCTCTTCCGAGCGATCGTGTCAACCTCGGTAAGATCTCTCCCAAGCGACCATGACAACCTCGATCAGAGATAAGATCTCTCTCGAGCGATTGTGACAATCTCGACCAGAGATCTCCCAAGCAATCGAGCCAACCTCGGCTAGAGATAAGATCTCTTTTGAGCGACCACAACAACGTTGGCTAGAGATAAGAGCCAACCTCGGCTAGCGATAAGATCTCTTCCGAGTGACTGAGCCAATCTCGGCTAGAGATGAGATCTCTCCCGAGCTTCGAAGAATCTCATCTACAATCCGTTAGGAACAGGAGGAGAACCTCGTCCGAATGTGAGCAAAGTCGAAGGCCTCATTCATTTTAGATGAGATGGGGGGAGAGGCCCTAACAATGGCCCTTATGTGCCCCCACAGCCTGTTAGGAATAGGAGGAGAACCTAGACAAGATGGAGGGAGAGGTCCAGACAACGGCCCTTATGTGCCCCCATAGCCCGTTAGGAACAGGAGGAGAATCTCATCCTAACGTGAGCAAAGTTGAAGGCCTCGCTCATTTTAGAGGACATGGAGGGAGAGGCCCTGACAACAGCCCTTATGTGCCCCCACAGTCCATTAGGAGCAGAAGGAGAACCTCATCCTAACGTGAGCAAAGTCAAAGGCCTCGTTCATTTTAGATGAGATGGGGGAGAGGCCCTGACAATGGCCCTGATGTGCCCCCACAGCCCATTAGAGATAGGAGGAGAACCTCATTCTAATGCGAGAAAAGTCGAAGGCCTCGCTCATTTTAGACGAGATGGGGGAGAGGCCCTAACAATGGTCCTTATGTGCCCCATAGCCCATTAGGAATAGGAGGAGAACCTCATCCTAACACGAGCAAAGTCGAAGGCCTCGTTCACCTTAGACAAGATGGGGGAGAGGCCCTAATAATAGCCCTTATGTGCCCCCACAGCCCGTTAGGAATAGGAGGAGAACCTTATCCTAATGCGAGCAGAGTCGAAGGCCTCGTTCACCTTAGACGAGATGGAGGGAGAGGCCCTAATAACGGCCCTTATGTATTTCGACAGCCTGTTAGTAATGATGTAGTCAAACTATAACACCCTTAAGGTGAACTGCCGATGCATCTCAGGTCAAAGAACCAGACACACTACTATAGCATCGAGTCAGTCATTGACGAGAAGGTAAACTTTCTAATGACTACTCGAGGTGGTCACGCTCAGTGCCCTCGTTCTCTAACGAGTATCTGTACTCTCACTCCGGTGTCTCCATACCGTAGACTCAGGACTCATCTACTAAAGAGAAATGATTGTACACCAACCTTTCGGATCAATCACCATCCTCATGATGATCCTATGGTTGGGAGTATTTTATGAGTTAATAATGATTATTCATGTCTTAAATTTTCAACTCTTGAAAATATGAATTATCATTACCATTAACTCAAAGGATGTATCACAGACACTAAATACACATATGTGATAGAAAATAACCCATTTTATTGATTATAGTCAAAATTATAATTTTGCCCCTAGAAGTGTATTACAAGTGTCAGCCAATTCTGGCTTCTAGGGCACATATATCTAACAATCTCCCACTTGTCCTAAAGCCAATTGGCTACAAGTCTAAGTCCCATCTTCTCAAGGTGGGCTTCGATCTTCTACTGGCCCAACGGCTTTGTAAGTGGGTCTGCCACATTATCTGCGGAGTTGACTCTCTTGACCTCGACATAATCCTTTCTCGAGATAATCGTGGATGAGGTGGTATCGCCGCTCAATGTGCTTGGATTTTTGGTGAGACCTTGGCTCCTTAGCAAGGGCTATGGCGCCATTGTTGTCACAGTATAGAGGAATGGCATCTGATGGCATTACTCTGATTTCTGCAGCAAACTTCTTGTACCAGAATGCTTCCTTCGCAGCCTCTGATGCAGCGATATATTCTGCTTCCATGGTGGAATCTGCTATCACAGTTTGCTTGGAACTCTTCCAGCTGACAGCACCACCATTGCACACAAACAGACTCCCAGATGTCGACTTTCGATCATCTATATTGGACATGAAATCCGAGTCTGTGTATCCCTAGACTTGGAGTTCTCCGTTACCAAAGACCAACATCATATCCTTAGTTCTTCTCAAGTACTTAAGGATACATTTCATAGAAGTCCAGTGTTCTTCACCTGGATTTGACTGATATCTGCTTGTGACACTCACAGCATGGGCTATATCAGGTCGTGTACATAGCATGGCATACATGAGGCTCCCTATTGCAGAAGCATAAGGGATCTTGCTCATGCATTCTATTTTCCTCAGGTGTGCTAGGGCACATCTTCTTGGAAAGATGAATACCATGTCTGAAGGGTATTAATCCCCTCTTAGAGTTTTCCATACTAAACCTCTTTAGTACTTCCTCTATGTACATCTTCTGTGAAAGTCCTAGCATCCTATTCGATCTATCCCTATAGACCTTAATTCCTAGAATAAAGGATGCTTCACCTAGGTCTTTCATGGAGAATTTCCTTGGACAATCCATAATTTGACTGTTGTCATCATGGGAAATATCATTCCCAATAAGGAGGATGTCATCCACGTACAATACGAGGAAGACAACAGCGCTCCCACTGACCTTTTTGAAGATGCATGGTTCCTCTTCATTTTTGATGAAACCAAATATTTTGATCACATCATTGAAATGAGTGTTCCAGCTCCGAGATGCTTGCTTAAGTCCATATATGGACCTTTGCAGCTTGCAAACCTTATGATCAGTATCACTGGATGTGAAACCTAGCGGCTATTCCATATAGATATCTTCCTCAAGATATCCATTCAAGAATGCCATTTTTACGTCCATTTGCCATATTTCATAATCGAAATAGGCTACAACGGCAAGCAATATGCGGATGAATTTTAGCATAGCCACTGGGGAAAAGGTATCCTGATAGTCAATGCCTTTGCATTGACTATAACCTTTTGCCATTAGTCTAGCCTTGAATGTCTCCACATTTCCATCTGCACCAATCTTTCTCTTGAAGATCCATTTACACCCAATAGGTACTATACCTTCTGGTGGATCTACCAAGGTCCAGACTTGGTTTGAGTGCATCGAGTCAATTTCTGACTGCATTATCTCTAGCCATTTCTCAAGTCGATATCTGATATCACCTCATTGTAGGTTTTGGGATCATCACCATGAGCACCATTACCTACAAGGAACATTTTCTCTACTTTCTCTGAAATAATACCTAAGTATCTTTCAGGGGGATGAGAAACTCTTTCCGATCTATGAGGTGGAGGAGGTAGTGTTCTTATTGGCTCAACCTAATTTGGTTCCAATTGGTCCTTAGCTCATTATACTTGTGAGACTTTCTCATCAAGCTTAATCTGCTTTCCAATGCCGCTATCTTGAATAAACTATTTTTCAAGAAAAATGGCATGTCGACTCATAATCACATTATGGTCTTCTGGAATGTAGAAATAGTATCCTAATGACTCTTTAGGATATCCTATAAATTGAGCTTTGAAGGACCTAAACTCTAACTTGTCTGCTTGTGTTGTCTTTTGACATGAGCCGGATAACCCCAAATTCTAAGATGACTCAGACTTGGTTTCTTACCATGCCATATCTCATACGGTGTGGTAGGAATGGTTTTAGAGGGAACCCTATTCAGTAGATAAATTGAAGTTAACAATGAGTATCCCCAAAGAAAATCAGGGAGGTCTGTGAAGCTCATCATGGATCGGAACATATCCAATAGAGTATGATTTCTCTATTCTGAAATCTCGTTGAGTTGAGGTATTCCTGGTGGAGTCCATTGAGAGACTATGCCATTTTTCTTGAGATAGTCTAGGAATTCTTGGCTAAGGTATTCACCTCCTCGATTTGATCGAAGAACCTTAATGGGTTTTCCAATTTATTTTTCTACTTCATGTCTGAATTCTTTGAACTTTTCAAAAGCTTCAGACTTGTGTCTCATAAGATACATATACCCATACCTAGATAGATCATCGGTAATGGTAATGAAATAGACAAAATTGCCTCTAGCCAGCACATCAAATGGGCCATACACATCAGTATGTACTAGGGCAAGGTGATCTGTGGCCCTTTCCCCATGTCCTATAAAACGGAGTTTAGTCATTTTGCCTTGAAGACAAGATTCATAAGTTGGATATGACTCAGAAGTCAACGAACTCAATAGCCCATTTTTCTCTAATTTATTGATCCTATTTTCTGCTATATGACCTAATCTCAGGTGCCATAGATACCTATCATTTGAACTATCCCTAGGTCATTTGGCATTCATGTTTTGCTCGATGGTTAGAATAGATACATCAATATGTAGTTGATAAAGACCGTTAATAAGGAAACCATTTGCAATTTTATTTTTTTCATAAAGAATGTTACAATGGTCCTTAAAGAAGGTAATCGCATAGCCTTCTAGTGCTAAGCATGAAACAAAAACCAAATTCCTGCTAGATATAGGCACATAATAACAGTCTTTCAAAACTAAGTCTACACCAGATGGTAATCAAAGAGGAGGAGAGGAGAGGACAAGTAGCCTTGGGGCGTGGAGAATTGTAATTCTCCAATCTTAATTTGAGTTAGGCGCAGGGTCTTATTTATAGACTGTCTGTGATCCAACTCCTCTTCTTCCCAACCAATCACAACTCTTTGTGAAATCAGATCTAAGTTTGATTGGTGGGAATAGAGTCCCTTGGATTTCTCCTTAGATGGTGCCTAAGATCAGTCAAAGTTGGTTCTTAAGAGAACTCTAGTCGGAATCCAAAAAGGAGATGGAGTCCCTATCCAACAGGGACTCCTGGGTGCCTCCAGCTTGGGCACACACTAAGGGTGGCATGCACCCTCCTCCTTGCCAGATTCTGGCAGGGGGACAAGCCCCCACCAGCCCTCCAATAGGTGCATGACACATGGACAAAAGTCAAAGTATTAATGGTCAACATTTGATCAGTCAAAGGTCAACTTTTGACCAAAGTCAAAGGACGAAAAATGGCAGGTGACCAAAAATGGTAGGTAATATCTTACAAAATAAGACAACCTTTTCTGACTTAGACAAGCTCTGGTCAGACAAAGTGAAGGCCTCTAAATGAGCACAAACTCCTTTGGCTCAGTCAGGACAACTATTTATGATAGTAAAAGAAGAACATTAGGTTCAATCGAGTGCTAGCACGATTTTCTTGAACCTAATTGAATCTCATTCAGATCAATTGAACTGGATCAGCTCAATTGATGATCACCAGATTCAAATCCTTGTTTGTGTGATCCAGTTAGGTTCAGTTCTGTATGGTAATGGGATATGTCATGATCTCTATCATCGACATCATTGAAACTCCTTTCGATGGATCAGAACTCTTCTGATTTGAACAGCTAGAATGATCGATCATCTAAATCATTCTAATTGCTCTCAAAATCCATCAGTGACACCTAGCAGTATATGGTGGCAACCCATCAGAGCTGAATGCAAATCCTCTTGGTGCAGCTACCTGTGTGATTAAGTTCTTCTATCTTGAGCTCCGATCAGATTAGGGTTAAGGTGAACTCATCAAACCCTAGTCTCTATCATATGATGTAACCATTCAATTCAAGTCCAATCTGAAAATCTAAATAGAAACTCTTTCTATTATTTCACTCTACCATGGCCATAGGCTTCAGGACTTGATTCTCATGATCATCATAGGGCTGCTCCTCTACCACCGAGGTAGATAGATTCCATCTTGATGCTATCCAGTTCCTACAATGAACATGCTATAGCCAACATACACCTCAGGATTCCATATGGCTAGGAGATCGAGTAATGGTGTAGTCAAACTATAACACCCTCAAGGTGAACTGCCGATGCATCTCAGGTCAAAGAACTAGACACACTACTGCAGCATCGAGTCAGCCATTAACGAGAAGGTAGACTTCCTAATGACTACTCAAGGTGGTCATGCTCAGTGTCCTCATTCTCTAACGAGTACTTATACTCTCACTCCGGTGTCTCCACACCGTAGACTCAAGACTCATCTACTAAAGAGAAGCGATTATACACCAACCTTTCAGATCCATCACCATCCTCATGATGATCCTATGGTCGAGAGCATTTTATGAGTTAATAATGATTATTCATGTCTTAAATTTTCAACTTTTGAAAATATGAATTATCATTATATTAACTCAAAGGATGTATCACAGACACTAAATACACATATGTGATAAAAAATAATCCATTTTATTGATTATAGTCAAAATTATAATTTTGCCCCTAGAAGTGTATTACAAGTATTAGCCAATTCTGGCTTCTAGGGTACATATATCTAACACTCCTCCGGACTTCAACTTCAACTTCAACTTTGGTTGGAGATGAGATCTCCCCCCCGAGCTTCAACCTGAATCAGCATGGAGCCCAAAAGAGGACTTCGACAATCGCCTTTTCTGTACTTTCTTCCTTCGAGTTTCGAACTTGGAAGTGAGGGGACTATTATTGGGGATAAACTCCGCTCCTATCGAAGTCTAGTTCGATGCCTAGCCTAACGCAACCGGTAGCTACGGAAGAGCTTCAGTGGATGGGTCTTAGCCGAACTCCTTCAGTCGACCGAACTCTTCAGCGGTCGAGCTCCTTCAGACTCCCAGTGGTTGGGTCTTATCCGAACTCCTTCATCCGACCGAACTCTTTAGTGATCGAGCTTCAGTCGGACTCCCACGAGAGCCGAACTCTTTCCATGCTCTTCCAGCTAGATGCCCGTGGGAGCCAAACTCCCTCTATGCCTCCCCTTCGATCGAACTTCTTTAGGAGCCGGACTCCTCCCAGACATTCCCTTCTATCGGTCGGACTCCTTAGTGGCCGAGCTCCTTTCGAACTCCCCAGCGACTGAGCCTTAGCCGCACTCCTCCAATCAGATGCCTGCGAGAGTCGAACTCCCTCCGCACTCCTCCGGCTGAACTCCTTCCAAGCTTCCCCTCGACCGAACTCCTCTAGGAGTCCAAACTCCTTTAGGAGTCCAAACTCCTCTGAAATTGATATGTACCGAAGTCCACCAATCAATGCCTACTTTCTCAGAGCCACGGCTATTAAATCTGAATGAACGGTCACCATCAGTCTGCCACAAGCGATGCTATAGGCACACTCCTCCGTGACTGACTTTGCCAGACCTCGAGCAGCCCATCACTATCAGTCTGGTGATACCATCCTCTCCACACCAAATCCCATGCAGCCTCAAGGGGCCCACCACCAAGCGGTATGACCATCACCATCAGTCACCATCAATCAGGCTCTACCTATAAAAAGGACCCTCTAGATATGCTAACTTTAATCTCTAAGCTTTAAGCTTTAAGCTCTCCTCTCCTTCTGTAAGCTCTGTGGAACTCATCTTTGAGCACTCCATTCTTATTGGCCAGAGCTGATTTGATCGTCGAAAGGTCCTGCCAGAGCCACCCCCCACCAGCTCTGAATGAGACTTTATTTTGTAGGTCCCGACGGCGATCTCATCCACCTCCGCTCCAGCTCGATCCGATGATGATCAATTTTTGCACCAACAGATTGGTGCTAGAGGAAGGGCCCGAACCTCCGAGGTTTCCTTATTTTTAAAGGAGTGCTCGATGATGATTTCTCTCTTCCCTCTCTGGAGACCTCTCTTCTTCCTCTCTAGAGTTCTTTCCTAAAGAGAAAATGCCTCCTACGAGAGCTTTGACTCATCGATCGACGGCCACCACACCAGGTCCATCTGCTCCCGTTTCAGCCCTAGCAGCCTAGGTTCCACCTGAAGCTATCATAGATGTGGAGCAGTTCAATCTACTAGTCCAGCAGGTTCGTGGCCCCGTCGAGATGATGCAGGCCATGCAACAATCTTCGATGGAAACTTTGCCAGCAAACCCACCATGAGGATGTGAGGAACCAGCCTTAAGGAAAAGCATTTGGGCATACCAATCGCCCTTAGAAAGGAAAAATGGGGAGCAGAAGTTCTCCAATAGAAGGTTTCATAGGAGGGTGGAATGAAGTTTGGCCGCATTCGCGACCTCCCCGGCACAAGCAAGGCTGAACTCTCCCTCAAGTTCACCATCAAGGAAGCCCCACAGAAGATCTCACAAGGAGGCGGAATGAAGTTCGGCCGCATTCACGACCTTCCCAGTGCAAGCGAGGCTGAACTCCCCCTCAAGCCTGCCATCATGGAAGCTCTGACGAAGGTTTTATAGGAGGGTGAAATGAAGTTCGGCGTGAGCGAGGCCGCCGAACTCCCCCTCTAATTCATCATCAAGGTAGCCTCGACAAAGGGGTATGAAGTTCCCCCGTAGGTTTCACAAGAGGATGGAATGAAGTTCGACCATGCTTACGACCTCCCCAGCACAAGCAAGGCTCAAACTCTTCGAGCTCGCCACTAAGGAAGCCCCGATAGAAGGATGCGAAGAAGTCCTCCTCCCGAAAGGTTCCATGACTATGGCCTCCGCAATGCTCCTCAAACTCAAATTCTCACAGAAGATAAGAACCAGCTACCAAGATCAGAAGGATTACGATCTCCCCCAAGCAAACACGATCGAAGCAAGTACTGCCTCTACTATCGCGACCACGGCCATGACGCTAAGGAATGCATTCAGCTCCCGAAGGAAATTGAGGAGGTCATCAGAAAGGGGCGGCTGGGTAAATTTCTTCGATGCCAGTCTGAAGTAGGAGAAGATCGGCCAAGAGTGCTGCCATAATCAAAAATGACAATGAGGTCGGCCGCCTCACAGCATCATCAACATTAACCCTGGAAGGAGCTTGGTACATCGGCGACTCATCATCTCCCAGCATCCAAGTCAAGAGAAGCATGCTCCAAATTGAGGAGGCTAGCATGAGATAGAGTAGGTCATCCAGCTTGGGACTTATTGCCCGAGGGAACTCAGAGGAACAATGCCCCCACGACCCTGAAATGGGGATGTGCTGCCCGTAACTTTTCTTCGATAAAATTCTTTTCTTTCGATAATATTATTTCTGGGTGTAAAAACTATGTGATGATAGGGAAGAAGCAGTCAATAGTTGCTGTGTTAGGAATAGGAGGAGAACCTCATCCTAACACAAGCAGATCAAAGACCGTCAACCTCGGCCAAAGATAAGATCTCTCCCGAGTGACCGTGTCAATCTCGGCCAGAGATAAGATCTCTCCCGAGCGACCGAGTCAACCTCAACTAGAGATAAGATCTCTTCCAAGTGACTGTGACAACCTTGGCCAGAGTCTCGAGCGACCGAGCCAACCTCAGTGAGAGATAAGATCTCTCCCGAGCGACCGCGATAATCTCGGCTAGAGATAAGATCTCTCCCTGATCGTTTATGACAACCTCGGCCAGAGATAAGATCTCTTCCGAGCGACCGTGACAACCTCAGCTAGAGATAAGATCTCTCCCAAGCGACTGAGTCAACCTCGGCTAGAGATAAGATCTCTTCCAAGCGACTGAGTCAACCTCGGCTAGAGATAAGATCTCTCTCGAGCGACTGAGTCAAACTCGGTTAGAGATAAGATCTCTCCCGAGCGACCGAGCCAACCTCGACTAGAGATGAGATCTCTCCCGAGCTTCGAAGAACCTCATCCACAATCCGTTAGAAATAAGAGGAGAACCTCATCCTAATGTGAGCAAAGTCGAAGGTCTCGTTCATTTTAGATGAGATGGAAGGAGAGGCCCTGACAACGGCCCTTATGTGTCCCCACAGCCTATTAGGAATAGGAGGAGAACCTCGTCCTAATGCGAGCAAAGTCGAAGGCCTCGTTCACCAAAGATGAGATGAGGGAGAGGTCCAGACAATGACCCTTATGTGCCCCCACAGCCCATTAAGAATAGGAGGAGAACCTCATCCTAATGCAAGCAAAGTCGAAGGCCTCGTTCACCATAGATGAGATGGGGGGAGAGGCCCTAACAATGGCCCTTGTGTGCCCCCACGGCCCGTTAGGAACAGGAGGAGATCCTCATCCTAACGTGAGTAAAGTCGAAGGCCTCATTCATTTTAGATGAGATGGGGGAAGAGGCCCTAATAACGGCCCTTATGTGCCCCCATAGCCCATTAGGAATAGGAGGAGAACCCCATCCTAACATGAGCAAAGTCGAAGGCCTCATTCACCTTAGACGAGATGGGGGGAGAGGCCCTGACAGCGGCCCTTATGTGCCCCCACAGTCCGTTAGGAATAGGAGGAGAACCTCATCCTAACGCGAGCAAAGTCGAAGGCCTCGTTCACCTTAGATGAGATGGAGGGAGATGCCCTAACAACGGCCCTTATGTGCCCCCACAGCCCGTTAGGAACAGGAGGAGAACCTCATCCTAACATGAGCAAAGTTAAAGGCCTCATTCATCTTAGACGAGATGGGGGGAGAGGCCCTAACAACGATCCTTATGTGCCCCCACAGCCCATTAGGAATAGGAGGAGAACCTCATCCTAACGTGAGCAAAGTCGAAGGCTTCATTCATCATAGACAAGATGGGGAGAAAGGCCCAGACATCAGCCCTTATGTGCCCCCATAGCCCGTTAGAAACAGAAGGAGAACCTCCTCCTAATGCGAGCAAAGTCGACGGCCTCGTTCACCTTAGACGAGATGGAGGGAGAGCTCTAACAACAGCCCTTATGTGCCCCCACAGCCCATTAGGAACAGGAGGAGAACCTCGTCCTAATGCGAGCAAAGTCTAAATCCAAGCTCCAAAGTCTACAGGAGACAGGATTCCATCAACCTCGGAGATAGGATCTTTCCAGCCCGCATCAACCTCGGTTGGATATAAGATCTCTCCCGAGCACCCACCTCAACCTCGATCGTAGGAGATAAGATCTCCCCCTAAGGTCCGTGGCAACCTCAGCCAAACCGCCCAAGCCAACCTCAGCCAGAGATAAAATCAAGAGACAACCTCGGTCAAAATGCTCGAGCCAACCTCGATCAGAGATAAGATCGGAGACAACCTCTCTCTGAGCAGATCTCCTCCGAGGGTCCGTGGCAACCTCGACCAAAGTAAGATCTTTCCCGAGTGATCGAACCTCGACAACCTCGGCCAACCTCGGTCTGAGATAAGATCGGAGACAACCTCTCTCTGAGATCAGATCTCCCCCGAGGCAACCTCGACTGCTGAAGATAATATCGCCCCCGAGGAGCTTAACCTCCGACCTCGATCGTAGGAGATGAGATCTACTTCAACCTCGATTGGAGATGAGATCTCCCCCGGGCTTCAACTTCAACTTTGGTCGGAGATGAGATCTCCCCCTCGAGCTTCAACCTGAATCAGCACGGAACCCAAAAGAGAACTTCGACAGTTGCCTTTTCTGCACTCCCTTCCTTTGAGTTTCGAACTCGAGAGTGGGGGGGACTATTATTGGAGATAAACCCCACTCCCATCGAAGTCCAGTTCAATGCCTAGCCTAATGCAATCGGTAGCCACGAAAGAGCTTCAGTGGATGGGTCTTAGCCGAACTCCTTCAGCCGATCGAACTCGTCAGTGGTCGAGCTCCTTCGGACTCCCAAAGGTCAGGTCTTAGCCGAACTCCTTCATCTAACCAAACTCCTCAGCAGCCGAGCTTCAATCGGACTCCCATGAGAGCCGAACTCTTTCCGCACTCTTTCAGCCAGATGCCCACTGGAGCTGAACTCCCTCCATGCCTCCCCTTCTACTGGACTTCTTCAGGGGCCGGACTCCTCCCAGACATCTCCTTTGGCCGGTCAAACTCCTCAGTGGCCGAGCTCCTTCCAAACTCTCCAATGATCGAGCCTTAGCCGCACTCCTCCAACCAGACCCCTATGAGAGCCGCACTCCTCCGATCGAACTCCTTTTGAGCTTCCCCTTGGTTGAACTCCTCTAGGTGTCTGAACTCCTTTAGAATTGATACATATCATAGTCCATCGATCAATGCCTGCTTTCTCAGATCTACGGCTATTAAATCTGGACGAATGATCACCATCAGTCTGCCATAGGTGATGCTACAAGTGCACTCCTCCATGACTGACTTCGCCAGACCTCGAGCAGCCCATCACTATCGGTCTGACGATACCATCCTCTCTGCACCAAACTTCGTGCAGCCTCGAGCGGCCCACCACCAAGCGGTATGGCCATCACCATCAGTCACCATCAATCAGGCTCCACCTATAAAAAGGACCCTCCAGATATGCTAACTCTAATCTCTAAGCTCTAAGCTTTAAGCTCTCCTCTCCTTCTCTAACCTCTGTGGAACTCATCCCTGAGCACTCCATTCCTATTGGACAGAGCTGACTTGATCGTTGAAGGGTCCTACCGGAGCCACCCCCCACCAGCTCTAGATGGAACTTTATTTTGTAGGTCCCCGGCGGCGACCTCGTCCACCTCCGCTCCAGCTCGATTCGACGATGACCAGTTTCTACACCAACAGTATCTATTGGATGTAAATGGATCTACAAGAGAAAGATTGATGTAGATGAAAATGTGGAGACATTCAAAGCTAGATTAGTGGCAAAAGGTTATAGTCAGTGCGTAAGTATTGACTATCAGGATATCTTTTTGTCAGTAGCTATGCTAAAATCCATCCACACATTACTTGCTGTTGTAGCCTATTTCGATTATGAAATATGGCAAATGGACGTAAAAATGATATTCTTAAATGGATATCTTGAGGAAGATATCTATATGGAACAGCCGCTAGGTTTCACATCTGGTGATGATGATCACAAGGTATGCAAGCTGCAAAGGTCCATATATGGACTTAAGCAAACATCTCAGAGCTGGAATACTCATTTTAATGATGTGATCAAATTGTTTGATTTCATCAAGAACGAGGAGGAGACATGTATCTTCAAAAAGGTCAGTGGGAGCGCTGTTGTCCTCCTCGTATTGTACGTGGATGACATCCTCCTTATTGGAAATGATATTTCCATGTTGACCATAATTAAAATGTGGTTATCTAAAGGATTCTCCATGAAAGACCTAGGGGAAGCATCCTTTATTCTAGGAATTAAGGTCTATAGAGATAGACCGAATAGGATGCTAGGACTTTCATAGAAGATGTACATAAAGAAAGTGCTAAAGAGGTTTAGCATGGAAAACTCTAAGAGAGGTTTGGTACCCTTTAGACATGGCATTCATCTTTCCAAGAAGATGTGCCCTAGCACATCTGAGGAAATAGAACACCTGAGCAAGATCCCTTATGCTTCAACAATAGGGAGACTCATGTATGCCATGTTATGTACACGACCTGATATAGCCCATGCTGTGAGTGTCACGAGCAGATATCAGTCGAATCTAGGTGAAGAACACTGAACTTCTATGAAATGTATCCTTAAGTACTTGAGAAGAACTAAGGATATGTTGTTGGTCTTTGGTAATGGAGAACTCCAAGTCCAGGGATATATAGACTCGGATTTTATGTCCGATGTAGATGATCGAAAGTCGACATCTGGGAGTCTGTCTTGTGTGCAATGGAGGTGCTATCAGTTGGAAAAGTTTCCAAGCAGAATCAGTGATAGCAGATTTCCACCATGGAAGCAAAATATATCGCTGCATTAGAAGGCTGCAAAGGAGGCATTCTGGTACAAGAAGTTTGCTACAGATAATTGGAAGTAATGCCATCAGATTGCCATTCCTCTGTACTATGACAACAATGGCGCCATAGCCCTTGCTAAGGAGTCCGAGGTCTCATCAGAAATCCAAGTACATCGAGCGGCGATACCACCTCATCCGCGATTACCTCGAGTAAGGGTTACGTCGAGGTCAAGAGAGTCGAACTTCCGCAGATAATGTGGCGGACCCACTTACAAAGCCGTTGGGACTAGCAGAAGATCGAAGCCCACCTTGAGAAGATGGGAACTTAGACTTGTAGCCAATTGGCTTTAGGATCAAGTGGGAGATTGTTAGATATATGTGCCCTAGAAGTCCAGAATTGGCTGACACTTGTAATACACTTCTAGGGGCAAAATTATAATTTTGACTATAATCAATAAAATAGATTATTTTCTATCACATATGTATATTTAGTGTCTGTGATACATCATTTGAGTTAATGGTAATGATAATTCATATTTTCAAGAGTTGAAAATTTAAGACATGAATAATCATTATTAACTCATAAAATGCTCCTGACCATAGGATCATCATGAGGATGGTGATTGATCCAAAAGGTTGATGTACAATCGCTTCTCTTTAGTAGATGAGTCTTGAGTCTATGGTGTGGAGACATCGGAGCGAGAGTACAGGTACTCGTTAGAGAACGAGGGCACTGAGCGTGACCACCTCGAGTAGTCATTAGGAAGTCTACCTTCTCGTCAATGACTGACTCGAAGCTGCAGTGGTGTGTCTGGTTCTTTGACCTAAGGTGCATCGGTAGTTCACCTTGAGGGTGTTATAGTTTGACTACACCATGACTCGGTCTCCTAGCCATTTAGAACCCTGAGGTGTACGTTGGCTATAGCATGTTCATTATAGGAATTGGATTACACCAAGATGGAATCTATCTACCTCGATAGAAGAGGAAAAGCCCTATGATGATCATGAGAATCAAGTCCATAAGCCCATGGCCATGGCAGAGAGTAAAATAATAGAAAGAGTTTCTATTAAGGTTTTCACATCGGACTTGAATCAAATGATTAAATCATATGATAGAAATTAGGATTTGATGAGTTCACCTTAACCCTAATCTGATCGGGGCTCAGGATAGAAGAACTTAATCACACAAGTAGCTGCACTGAGAGGTTCATTGTTAGTTTTGATGGGTTGCCACCATATATTGCTAGTTGTCACTAGTAGATTTTGGAAGCAATTAGAATGATTTAGATGATCGATCATTCCAATTGTCTGAATCAGAAGAGTTCTGATTCATCAAAAGGAGTTTTGATGATGTCGATGATGAAGATCATGACATATCCCATTATCATATAGAATTGAACCTAACTGGATCATACAAATAAGAGTTTGGATCTAGATATCATCAATTGGACTAATCCAGTTCAATTGATTTGAATTAGATTCGATTATATTCAAGAAAATCATGCTAGCACACGATTGAACTTAACATTCTCCTTTTACTATCATTAAAAGTTATCTCGACTGAGCCAAATATGTTTATGCTCACTTAGGTACCTTTACTTGGTCTAACTGGAGCTTGTCCAGATAAATTTGAGACAATACTTACCATTTTCCATCATCTGCTAATTCTTGTCCTTTGACTTTGGTCAAACATTGACTTTGACCCTTGGACATCTGCCCATGTGTCATGTATTTATTGGAGAGCAGATGACACTTCTTCTCTTATTGGAATTTGGAAAGAAGGGGGGTGCACACCTAGGATGGCGTGCGCCCATGGATCAGGACGCCTGGAGTCTCATGTAGATGGGACTCTAGGTTACTTCTTGGTTTCTACTTAGGTGGCCCTTAGCTATATACTTTGACCAGTCTTAGGCACCATCTAAGGATGAATTTATGGGACTCTCATCTGATTAGATTAGGTGATGTCATCCCACCAATCAAATTTAGATCTGATTGCACGAAGCAAGACGATTGGCCGGGATGATGTGGCACTGCATGACATAGAAGGGTCTATAAATAAACCCTATCTGCGCCCCAGTTAAAAAGAGTTTCCTCTTAGCCATGCCCCAAGGCTGCCCCTCTCCCTCCTCCATGCCATCTTCTAATTCTCTCTCTCCTCTCCATGCCCAAGGGAAGTTGGGCTTCAGTTTGGTGCGATCTGATGCGTGCTAATTTATAGCTATGGCAAGTGCACCAGTCGATCAAGTAATAAAGTGAATGAATAGAGTATCATCCCTAGAGGATTGGAAAACAAGTACTGAAAAGCTCTTTCCTATGCTTTATTTAGAAGACTGATTTATGAGAATAAGAAATTAAAGAACAAAACAAAATAAATAAATAATTAAATTTTTTTTTTAAAAAAAATAGAGAGAGTATAAATTATTAGGGTTTTAAACTCAAGAGCAATGGATTACTAAGGCAATCGGTTCACCAACTCAGTTAATACAATATTCAAATTTTTAGATTAATTTTATTTCATGTGATGGTGGAGTCTCCTAATTTATTCACTATCCTTTGGTCCAGGCATAGCAAAACTATTAATATTTATTAATTATCCTTTGGTCCAGGTGTAATTTAAATAAATATTAATGCATTAGGTTTTGTGAAATCCTCTAATTAAAATACGCTGCATCCAAAGCATGCACTAAAATTCCCGCATGCATATGAATTCTAATTTGATTCATAATACAAGGTATATAATCAAGAAGCATTAACATAGATGTACTTGGTCCGTAACATCTATGTTCATCAGATCAATTAGAAGATGGCCAGTAATCTAAAAGCATTAAGATCAGATTTATATACTCCTCATGAATAAAATTTAAAAATAAATCATACTGAATATTGCATCAAAAGAGTGGCTACACCTTAGCCTTAGTAAAAGAAAATTTAGTTCATGATAACAAGTTCAAAAATAGCAAATAAAATAAAAAGCATAGAAAAATTAGACTGTTTGATTGCTGAAATTGATTGTCTGCTGCTCTTGATGTGGAGAACTTGGCGAAGAAGAAGAGGCTCCTTAATCGACATCTTGATCATCGAAAGAAATCAAAAACCCTTTTTGATTTCTTTACAAATCACTCTTCTCTTTCTATCTCTCTCCTCTCTCTTTCTCTCTCTCTCTCTCTCTTTCTCCCTCTCTCTCTCTATTTCTCTCTTTCTCCCCATCTCTCTCTCTGTCTCTCTCTCTGATTTTTTTTTTCACGGCAACAACAGGCTTTTTATAGATCAAGAGATTGGATTTCCCCCAAAATCCATCAAAAATTAGGTTTAAGACTCCTAAAACAACTCAAATTAAGATCTGGATAATTCTGCCCGTTAGATGTTGACAAATGGTTCAAAAACTGCTCAAAAACTTCTTAAAATAATCTAGATCAAGTCAAATTTAATGCAAGCCATTGGATCAACCATTGGATCGAATATGGGCCATCCGATCGCATAGAAAGAAGCCTTCTGATCTTTAGTTTAACGTCGGGATGAATCTCAGCCATTGGATCTCGATCGGGAGCTACGGATGCTGTCCATCAGCGCCTTCGTTTTGGTCGTCCGATCGAGTTTCAGTGAAAATCGCCTGTTGGATCTGCCAAAATTTCCAAATTGCCCTCCGTGGACCATGCGCGAGCCCAGTGTTGCATGGACCGCCACGTTCTTCAGCCAATCAGAGCGCGCCTCTTGCTGTGAAATGCCCGAAATACCCTTCGATTGGTCCAACGTGCGCCGTGAAAAATACTGACATCATCCTGACGTCAGCGTTGCATTGGCAGGTTGGTTTGCTATTTCGATCGAATCGGGCCGAACCGTTGAACCAGTTTTCTGAACCGATTCAAACTGAACCATTTTTTTTTTTTTTTGAAATTCAATTCTGGACTCGTTTGAAGTCCGTTTTGCCTGAAATTTATTTCATCTGAACTAGAAAAATAAGATCTTCACATTAGTGGCCTTCTTTTCTACATAATATTAATAAAAGTATCAATTTTTAAAGAAATAGATTAATTTATTTTATAATTTAATACTTTTATTAGTATATTTTTACCACTTATCACACCCCCCAACTTAGTCATTGCTAGTTCCTTAGCAATGTTTTATTTAATACCATGTTTCGATAAGATTATCCATCACAAAGATAAAATCTAGGATTAAAGATTAAAAAGTTTAGAAAATACTGCTAACTAAGCATTGAGCTTCAGAAGCAAATTTTTCAGTCAATACAATTAAAAACTTTCTTAGAGTACATCAAAGATCTATAGCACTTGTGTTCATGTGATGACTAACTTTAGCATTTCAGTATTAAATTAAAAGAACAAAAGTATCCTCTCTTATCACCTATTTTGGTCAATTTTCTATACATTCTCAATTTTATACTCATGAATTAAGGTAGCTTTCACACTGCCTTCCCCCCCCTTTTTTTTTTTTTTGTGCTGAGCATCCTGGCCTTTCCCTTCACCATTTTACATGAATTTTCATCACTTGACCTAGGTGCAGAGACCCAGTTACTAGGCTTTGGGCAATCCACATATACTCTATCTTTTGCACTTTATTTATTAGGCAGGTAGCTCTTTCCTTAAATTCAAGTTTCTTTGATTAGAATGTATATTAATTACAAATTTTCAGTGATAATTGAATCCTCAGTTGGCCTTATAATCAATACCTACTTTGCCTTGTTAGTGTGCATGTGCAATTAAAAGTGCTAATAGTCTTTTAATGACCTAAGTAGGCTGCTAAAAGTTGACCAACTAATCTACTTCTTTAACTCGTTACATTCATTAGCAAATAATTCTATCTTTTATCACTTATCCAGTTTATCTTGCTCAAGATTTTCTTCTTGACACATGGTTTTTTTTTTTTTTTTTAACTTATTCTACATTGTCTTAAAGGAGAAAGAAAAATAAAGGGTGCAATAAAGGATAGGAAGGAATACACCTGATTTGGTTCAGTCTGGTTCTTTGGAGCTTTGAAATTTTGCTTGAGCTCTCATTGATTTTTCTCTACAAAATTAAAAATACACACCAAAGCAGTAAAAGAGCAACAACAAATTACTGAAAAATAAAAAAAAGAAAAATGATCAAAACTAAAAAGAAAAGAAACAACCTATCTAGTAGTTCTGATTTATAGTCTTCAGCTTGACTTTCTTTGAGTTCTAAAGTGGATCAATCTGGTGCCACTTCAATTGAAATACTTTCATGTTTGGTCGATCCCTCTTTCAATTTAACATTGCTAGCTTTTATAGTCTCAAACCTATTTTCTACAGAATTCTCATATACTGAATTATCAATAATATCAATTAGAAAATAAGTTTGATTATCATCAGGATGTTTAGTATCTTTGAAAATATTAAAAGTAACTTGTTCATCTTGGACTCTAAGAATTAATTTTTCTTATTGAACATCTATTAAAGCTCCTCCAGTAGCTAAAAAGGGTCTTCCTAAAATAAGGGGTACATCATAATCTTCTTTCATATCAAGAATAATAAAATCAACAGGAAAAATAAACTTGTTTACCTTTACCAAGACATCCTCCACTATACCTCTTGGATATTTGATGGATCTGTCGGCTAATTGAAGAGTAATAGTGGTAGGCTTTGGTTCTCCTAGACCCAGCTTTCCTGAAAATAGAAAAAGGCATGAGATTAATGCTTGCTCCTAAATCACATAAAACTTTATCAAAACTACAATCACCAATAATGCAGGGGATAGTAAAACTCCCTGGATCTTTTAGCTTCTATGGTAATTTATTTTGAAGTATTGCTGAGCATTCTTCATTCAAATTTATTCTCTCATGCTCCTTCAGCTTTTTCTTATTTGTTAAGGATTTCTTTGAGAAACTTGGCATACCTGGGCATTTGAGTAATAGCATCTACAAAAGGAATATTAATATGTAAATTCTTTAAAATTTTGAAAAAGTTAGAAAATTCTTTTATCTGGATGCTGTATTTGTCTCTTTGGGAATGGTAGTGGCGGCATGTAGGGTTTCACATTTGGATTGGCAAATCGTATACCTGGAGACCATCCATCTGCTGGTTGTTTTGATGACTGATGAATTTTTAGTTGATGGTTCCTTATTTATAGTTGGTTCTTCAGTCTCATTCTTCTGATGTGGCTCCTCCAGCTTTGTACCACTTCTTAAAGTGATAGCATTGACTTGCTCCCTTGGATTTATCTCCATATTGCTGGGCAAGGATCCTTGAGGTCTCTCAGAGATTATCTTAGCCATTTGACCTATTTGCATTTCCAAGTTTCGAATTGCTGCTATTTGGTCCTGTCTAAGTTTGGCTTCCAAATTTTTTATAGTTGCTTCTTGGTTTTGCATAAATTTGACCATCAGCTCTTCCATGTTAGACTTCTTTTCAGGTACTTGGAATCCTGAGGGTGGCTGTTGTGCTGCATTTTAATTACTCCATGAGAAATTTTGATGCTGCCTCCACCTTTGATTGTATGTGTTGGAGTAGGAATTGTTTTGTTGCGGCTTGAAAAAATTATCAATATAATTAGCTGTATCAGTTGTTTTAGCAAAAGGATTACCTGTTTGGCAATTACTCGTATCATGTCCTCCTCCACATAGGTCACAAGTAATGCTTTGAACATGCATAGCTGTTCCCTTTAAGTTGTTGACTTCGGCTCTAAGGGCTGCAATTTTAGCTAGTAAGGTTGGCACGCAATCTACTCCTGCACAGCTGCTAATCTTTTTGGCATCATACATTCTGTCTGCCATTGATAGCTATTTGATGCCATCTCATTGATCTTTCTCTGTTTTTTGATTAATGATTCCTCCTCCTACTGCATCAATCATAGAACGATTGGTAGGAGATAAACCATTATAGAAAGTTTGTACCTAAAGTCATATGGGTAGTTGATGATGTGGACATCTCCTCAGTAATTCTTTGAAATGCTCCCAAGCCTCATATAGTGTCTCCATGTCCATCTGCATAAAGGAAGTAATATCATTGCGCATCTTGGCAGTCTTGGAAGGTGGAAAGTACTTAGCTAAGAATTTTTGGACTAGGATATCCCAAGTTATGATAGAACCTGCAGGAAGAGAATGAAGCCAACTTTTAGCTTTGTCCCGTAAAGAGAGGAAATAAGGTTAATCTAATAGCATCATCCGACACCCCATTAATTTTAAAAGTATCACAAAGTTCAAGAAAATTAGAAATATGGGCAATCAGATCATCATGCATGTGTCCACTGAATTGGACAGTTGATTGAATTATCTTGATCATCATCGATTTTATTTCAAAGTTGTTTGCTCGTACAGGCGATCTCCTGATGCTCGAAGCTGCATCGGCTACAGATGGTGTGATATAATCATTTAATGAATGATGTATTGGTCGAATAGCTTCATGCTGTGCTTCAGTCGCCATATCCAATCCTAGATTGATGTCATTAGGATCTTCAACTGCCATGTTTCTCTCTTGTTGTAGTCTTCTAATAGTTCTTTCAATTTCTGAATCTAGAGGTAGTAAGTTACTATGTCCAGTACTTATCATGCACTAAAATTTCTTTTTTTTAAATAATAAAAATTAAAAATAAATTTTTAAAGTAAAGCTAGGATCAAAATTTCAATATTGTTTTAAACACAATCCTCGGCAACGGTGCCAAAAATATGATGCGTGCTAATTTATAACTATGGCAAGTGCACCAGTCGATCAAGTAATAAAGTGAATGAGTAGAGTATCATCCCTAGAGGATTGGAAAATAAGTACTGAAAAGCTCTTTCCTATGCTTTATTTAGAAGATCGATTTATGAGAATAAAAAATTAAAGAACAAAATAAAATAAATAAATAATTAAATTTTTTTTTAAAAAAATAGAGAGAGTGTAAATTATTAGGATTTTAAACTCAAGAGCAATGGATTACTAAGGTAATCAGTTCACCAACTCAGTCAATACAATATTTAGATTTTTAGATTAATTTTATTTCATATGACGGTGGAGTCTCCTAATTTATTCACTACCCTTTGGTCCAGGCATAGTAAAACTATTAATATTTATTAATTATCCTTTGGTCCAGGTGTAATTTAAATAAATATTAATACATTAGGTTTTGTGAAATCCTCTAACTTAAATATGCTGCATCCAAAGTGTACTAAAATTCTTGCATGCATATGAATTCTAATTTGATTCATAATACAAGGTATATAATCAAGAAGCATTAACATAGATGTACTTGATCCATAACATCTATGTTCATCAGATCAATTAGAAGATGGCCAGTAATCTAAAAGCATTAAGATCAGATTTATATACTCCTCATGAATAAAATTTAAAAATAAATCATACTGAATATTGCATCAAAAGAGTGGCTACACCTTAGCCTTAGTAAAAAAAAATTTAGTTCATGATAACAAGTTCAAAAATAGCAAATAAAATAAAAAGCATAGAGAAATTAGACTGTTTTGATTGCTAAAATTGATTATCTTCTGCTCTTGATGTAGAGAACTTGACGAAGATGAAGAGGCTCCTTAATCGATGTCTTGATCGTCGAAAGAAATCAAAAACCCTTTTTGATTTTTTTACAAATCACTCTTCTCTTTCTCTCTCTCTCCTCTCTCTTTCTCTCTCTCTCTCTCTATTTCTCTCATTCTCCCCATCTCTCTCTGTCTCTCTCTCTCTGATTTTTTTTTTCATGGCAACAACAAGCTTTTTATAGATCAAGAGATTGATTTTCCTCCAAAATTCATCAAAAAATAAGTTTAAGACTCCTAAAACAACTCAAATTAAGATCTGGATAATTCTGCCCGTTAGATGTTGATCAAACGGTTCAAAAACCACTTAAAATAACCCAGATCAAGTCGGATTTAATGCCAGCCGTTGGATCAACCATTGGATCGAATCTAGGCCATCCAATTACATAGAAAGAAGCCTTCTGATCTTTAGTTTAACATTGGGATGAATCTCAACCATTGGATCTCGACTGGGAGCTACGGATGCTGTCCATTAGCGCCTTCGTTTCGATCGTCCAATTGAGTTTCAGTGAAAACCGCTCGTTTGATCAGCCAAAATTCCTAAATTGCACTCCATGGACCATGCGCGAGCTCGATGTTGCGTGGACCACCACGTTCTTCAGCCAATCAAAGCGCACCTCTTATTGTGAAATGTCCAAAATACCCTCCGATTGGTCCACCATGCGTAGCAAAAAATGCTGACGTCATCTTAACGTCAGCGTTGCGTTGGTGGATTGGTTTGCTGTTTCGATCGAACTGGGCTGAATCGCTGAACCGATTTTCTGAACCGATTCGAACTGAATCGATTTTTTTTTTTTTGAAATTCAATTCTGGGCTCGTTTGAAGTCCATTTTGTCTGAAATTTATTTCATCTGAACCAGAAAAATAAGATCTTCACATTGATGGCATTCTTTCCTACATAAAATTAATAAAAGTATTAATTTTTAAAGAAATAAATTAATTTATTTTATAATTTAATACTTTTATTAGTATATTTTTACCACTTATCATGATCCAAGCAAGAAAAGGCTGACGAGAGAAGAAGAAGGCAGCACTACTGCAGAGATGACTGTTGATCTTCAGAAGGAGTTTTGAAGATCCTCCAAATCAGATCTAGATCTAACTTTTGGAGAAGTGATAAAGAAGGAGAAGATCTCCAGATCTAGCCTGAGTGGATACCGATAGAGGTCAGGCGCTTGCGTGGCTAGATCCAGAACCTTAGGTAATCAGTAGGATCATCAAAGAGTAATTAGATTACCCACATCAAGGTATAAATTAAATTACTTTTAATTTATTTTTACTTTTATTTATTAGATCTATAAAATCAGATCTGAAATATCTTAGATCTGATCTAGATACATGAGAAAAAATTTTTGAATTATCTCTCTCGATCCGATCAAATCTGAATGAATCTAATCTGAGAAATCAGGATTTTCCTTCAGAAGGGAAGGAGGACTTTTAGTTGACTAGAAATTCTATCTCATAGAATCCTAAGCAAAATCAACTTCCCCTTTTGACTTGGTCATGCAGCAAACTTCCATATGAGAAATAGAAGAGAGAAGGGTGGCGTGAGAAGCCTTTGGGCATGGAGAATTTCACATAAAAATACAAAGAGAAAGGGGTGGGGCATGAGGATTAGGTGGCGCAAGGAATAGGGAGTCCTTGTCACACTAGAACTCCTATTTTGACCTGGTCAAACAAGGTCTTTTAATCAAATAAAAATAAGAGTAATCCAACCCAATTAAATAAGATCCTAACTTATTTAAGAACTTATTTAAATCAGATTAAATTAGATTTAATTTTGATTTATTTTCTATTCAAATTAGAAAATATGGTTGACCTACATCCTAGTTAGATGAGGACTAGTTCTTCCTTGCACTTGGCTTATCCAATAAACCAAATGGATTTGATCCAATCAAGTCTGAACCAAATCTAATTAAATTATATTTAATTAGACTTAATCTCAGCCTACTGACTTAATCAAATTAAGTTAATTAGCAATCAAATTGCTAATTGATCCTCCTGTAACACTTGTACTAGTTTAAACATCAACCATATTGATCGTTTAATCCTAAAACAATTCTAAATTACTGATCAACCATCTAATCAGAATGTGAACTCTAATGTGTATGACCTTGTAGGTTCGAACCTAAGTCGGTAGTATAGAAACAAATTTTTGTACCAATCGAAGTAACCATTTAGCAATGATACCTAACGGTCGGATAGGTCCAAGGTGTAGAACACCATCCTTAGAACCCATGTAGATATGATTTTAATATAATTCATTTCCTTGACCATAATGCTCATAGGACACCTTAGAGTTCAATTATCAACTTTGATCAGATTGTCCATATTGTATTTCAAAATATCAAATCCATCTGATGGATTACCCTGGCCAAGGTTTTGCTATATTGAAATATAGTGATACATTCTTCTCCAACTCTTGGAATGGTCAATTCCATCTTGATCACACTTCAACTTTGCAAGTACTTGACTGTGCCCCGAAGCCTTCCATTGCTGAATTAGAAATTTAGTTAGTCCGGTACCAAAGTATAGTGAGTTGCTTGCAAGTCACTGAGGTGATCTCAAGTCTAAGGGATACTTATACCTGTATCCCAATAGAGACATTCTCGATAGCAGAATGCTCTAAAGTTGTTTACGTTCAATGATGATGTACCCATACATCTCACCTATATGCCATACCAGTGTCTCCATACTTCTTGGTTAAAAGGATAACTAATCTATATGGCATATAGCGACCTATGCTCGATAGATGCTATCATCCTAATTAATAGCCTATCATTTGATCATGAACAAATTTAAGGACTAATCGATAAATTCTCTCTTTATCGAAACTAAATAGTCTTAAGGACTTCATCACAATAATGGAGTTCGTTAGAAGATGTAAACTTATAATGAAAAAGATATCAAAAAATTTTTATTAATTAATAAATCAATTACAATATTTCTACCATCAACAGACTGACGATTGACTTTGGGACATAATTTCCAATAACTTCCACTTATCCTAAAGCCACTCGGCATAGTATCTAATATCCATTTTTGACTTATGGTTGTCGAACTTCTTAATTGCCAGGGCTTTAGTGAAGGGGTCGGCTAGGTTCTTCTTTTCGTCAATCTTCTGAAGGTCGACATCACCATGATCTACGATCTCATGGATCAAATGGAAACGGCACAGAATGTGCTTTTTTCGCTAGTGTGCCTTCGATTTCTTTGCTTGAGCTATGGCGCCAGTGCTGTCACAGTAGACAAGGACTGGACCATCAATGAAGGGTGCTACTCCGAGCTTGATGATAAATTTTTTCTACCACACAGCTTTCTTTGCTGCATCTGATGCTGCCATTTACTCTACTTTGCAAACAGACTTAGCCACTGTATGCTGCTTGAAACTTTTTCAGTAGATGACTCCACCATTTAGAGTAAAGATATACCCCGACACACTTTTACTATCATCATGGTTAGATTGAAAGCTAGAGTCTGTAAACCCCATAAGTTTCAGATCTAACTCACCATAAATCGACCATTGGTCCTTAGTATTTCTCAAATACTTAAGGATGATTTTAACCATCTTCTAGTGATTTTTTCTAGGATCAGACTGATATCTACTCACTACTCCTAGTGAATATACCACGTTTGGTCTCGTACATGTCATTGCATAAATAATAGACCCTACTGCCGAAGCATATGAGATTCTACTCATACGCTCTCTCTCTTCAGGAGTTGTCGGACAATCCTTCTTAGAGGAAAAAATTTCTTGGCCTATTAGGAGATAGCACTTTTTGGAATTCTCCATGCTGAACCTCTTCAGCAATCTTTCTATGTACGTGGATTGGGATATACCAAGCATCCTTTTAGATCTATTCCTATATATCTTCATCCCTAGGATATAGGATGCTTCACCCAAGTCCTTCATGAAGAACTGTGATGATAATCAAACTTTTATTCCTTATAGTATGGGGATGTCATTTTCGATTAAGAGAATGTCATCAACATACAAAACAAGAAATACCACTACTAGACCATTTGCCTATTTATAAATACAGGATTCTTCTCCATTCTTAACGAAGCCATGCATTTTGATCACTTTATCAAAATGTATGTTCCAACTCTGAGATGCTTGCTTTAATCCATAAATGGATCTCTGAAGCTTGCACACCTTGGACTCATCTATGGACATGAACCCCTCAGGTTGTATTATATACACCTTTTTGGTTAGCTCTCCATTTAGAAAAGCCGTCTTCACATCCATCTGTCAGATCTCATAGTCTAGATGGATAGCTATTACAAACATTATCCGAATGGATTTGAGCATTACCACTGGGGAGAATGTCTTATCATGGTCAATACCATAATGTTGACATACCCCTTGGCAACCAGACGGACTTTATAGGTCTCCACCTTTCCATCTGTGCCTCATTTTCTTTTGAATACCCATTTACATCCAATGGATTTAATCTCTTCAGGTGGGTCAACTAATGTCCATACATCATTGACCTTCATAGAATCCATTTCGGATCTCATGGCTTCTAACCATTTCTTAGAGTCAGATCTCTACATCGCATCCATATAAATGATCGAGTCCTCATCGTTCTCATTGAGTTCAATGAGATCACCATCCTAGACCAAGAATCCATAGCATCTATCTGGATGGTGCGGTACTCTACCAGATCGCCTTAATGGTGTGGATTCACTAGGCTTCAAATCTGATCTGATCAAATCCAACTTAGGTTCAACATTCTGTGTTCGACTTTCTACCTGTTGAACTTCATTAAGTTCAACCTTAGAGGCAACAGTTTCTTCACTAATGAACTTCTTTTCTAAAAAGATTATCCTAAGGTTGACGAATACCTTTTATTCATCAGCATGGTAGAAATAGTATCCTTTGGTTTCTTTTCAGTACCCTATAAATGTGCACTTATCAAACCTAGGTCCAAGTTTATCTATAATTAACCGTTTGACATAAGTCGGGTGCCTCTAGATCTTGAGATGTGAAAGTGCTGGCTTATGTCCTATCCATATCTCATATGGAGTTTTAACCACAGATTTACTTGGAACCCTATTTAAAAGATAGCAAGCCGATTCGAGTGCATATCCGCAAAGGGATATTGGCAAGCTGGCAAAACCCATCATGGATCGGACTATGTCTAACAGAGTTTGATTCCTCCATTCAAATACACCATTATGCTGTAGTATTTCTGGAGGAGTCCATTGGGAGAGAATCTCATTCTCTTCTAGATATGTAAGAAATTCACCAAAAAGGTATTCCCCTTCTCGATTGATTGAAGAGTTTTAACACTCTTTTCAGTTTATTTTTCTACTTCACTTCAAAATCGTTTGAACATTTCAAACGAATTTGACCTATGTTTCATTAGATAGACATATCCACATCTGGATAGATTATCTGTGAAAGTGATGAAATAGACATATCCACCTTTGGCACTAGTACTCATTGGTCCATATACATCAGTATGTACTAGTCCTAAGAGTTTAGTGGCTCTCTCATATTTTTCAGTAAAAGGTGACTTAGTTATTTTACCAAGAAGATAGAATTCATAGGTTGAAAGCAATTCACAATCACTAAGTTTGAGGATATCCTCTTGAGCCAACCTGCTTATCAGGTTCTTATTTATATGACCCAGCTTATAATGCCATAAATAGATATCTATCACATTATCTAATCTAGGATATTTTTCAATTGAATAGACTACATTAACAGGTTGTGATAACATATATACACCATTATTTAATTGTCCATAGAAAGTAGTAACACCATTCATAATGACATTACAAATTCATTTCTTTATTAAAATTTTATAATTATTTTGGCCAAAAGACCTAGAGAAATGATATTTAAAAAGAAACTAGGATACAAATGACAATCACTAAGAACAATGATATGAGATTCAAATATAAGTTTTAAAATTTCTAAAGCTAAAATTGAAACTGGTCTTCCATCTCCAACGTTCAGGAATCTCTCACCTTGCTCGAATCTTCTACTAACTTGCAACTTCTGCAATGAATAACAAATATGATAAGGGCTTTCGGTATCCAATACCCAATCAGTAATATCACACATAGAGAAATTGCAAGGAGTTATCATATAAATACCTTGCCCAGCAATAGCTTGCTTCTTCCTCTACCTATTTGAGTCTAGGGAGGCAATGTACTGAGGATAGTTTCTCTTTTAGTGCCTCCACTTCTTGCAGAAGAAGCATTTAGCTTGACTCTTATCGAGCTTGGTTTTTTGGGTCTGAGCCTACACAGATGTCCTAGCCTGAATATGCACCTTCTTGGCTTTCTTCTTCTTGTTCTTCTTTTCTTTCCTAAAGGGTCGAGAATGAGAAGGCGAACCTTCCACTAAGTTCTTCGACTCTTTATGGAGCTGGTGATCCTTCACAAAGTTTTGAAGTAACCCTAATAACCCATGGTAGTCAACTTTAGGCTTTGACATTCTATAGTGTGTAAGGAATGGGAGATAAGACTTGGGTAGTGAGTTCAGTATTGCATCTTTCCCAAGTTGTTTGTGCAAGAAAAAGCTAAGCTTGTTCAAGTGCTCTATTAGCTCGATCATGTATAGTACATGATCAGTGACAGAGGCTTCGTCCCATATTCTAACATTGAAGATGATGCAACTAGTCTTATGCCTCTCAATATCATCGGGTGTGTCAAAAGAATCCTCCAACACTTGAAGCATTTCATTTGACTAAGCTATCTCAAACCTGAGACTGAACTCGTCGCTCATCATAACCAGCATAATGCAGTGCACCATGGTTCAGTCACCAAGCTACTTCTGATAAGTTTTTTTGACTATTCCATGTGCATTGGCAGTTGGCTCGTCAGGTGCAGGATTCGTCAGCACATATAGGATCTGTTAATGCTCCAGGACAATCTTCAACTTTCGGTACCAGCTACTGAAGTTGGGTCCCACCAACTTATCATTATCCAACAATGATTAAAGCGATAGAAAAGTGGCCATATCTACACAAAGAAAAAATAGAACCTAATTAGTAATTGATTTATTAAACCTAGATATTTAGACTTTAATCAAAAAGGTCTCCCACTATTTTATTCGAATTAGTAGCCTCTACCTCCAATTCAAGGAATTATCCTAATTTCTTAGTGGATACTAGAACCCACATAGACTGTACACAAGCCCAACTTTGGTTGGCCCACCCATGTACATTTAACAATAGGTTCATCACCAATTATTTCTCTAAATAATTTTCAGTAATTAAATTTTACCTTAGGTCCTGATCAGTTGGCTTTGGCCTTCTCAGATAAGGATCCAGTTAGATCTAACCATTGACATGACCATACTTGGTCCATCCAACCAATGAATGATCGGACCAACTTTGGTTGGCCTATCAGACCACCATTTAGAAAGATGTATCTAAGAGATCATATAGTGAATGATAATTTCATTAATCGATAAGCATTAGGCCTTTGGGCCTCCAATGATTATCCAACTGATGGACCTATTATCATCCACTTTAATGGGAGGCTATGATCCAGTTATCATATAACTATTTTATTTTAGGAACCTAATAATTTTAGAGAATTTATTTATAGAAGTAAGTATGTGAGATTAACCAGCTTGTCATGATCCTCCCACTGGCTTCACCAAGTTAGCTTAAGGGAGACCACTAACAGGCTGGTCTAGGAGCACCTAAATTAGTCACACTGATTTACATAACTGACATGGGTCAACTCAAATTATCAAATGATCTGATCAAAACTTAATCTCACCAAGAAGGCTATGTAAGTGAGATCAATAGAAGGGTCTGCCAAAGCTTGCCTTAGACACCATCGAAAATGGCCATGTAAGCGGGCTACCAATTAAAAACCATCGGTCGTATGTACCAAACTTATCTTAGATACCAACTGGTTTAATTAGTCTTGATTAGATCAACCTAACAGTTCAAGCTAGACCACTTAGCCAAGAATCAAGTCTATTTAGTTCTTATTAAAGACATAGACTTGACCAACTACAACTACTGTAATTGATCTAGAGAATTCTTAACCTAATCTAAGATAACAATTGATTAGATTTAGTCAATTCTCTAACTAAGTCCATTCTTTAATCTAACCTTAGGTCTAATCCAATTAGTGGACCTAATCTTCACTAACCCATTAACCTAATGTGTTATGATTCGTGTCATAGGATCTTCAATTTACAATCCTAGAACCTAATCAAACAACTTCTTAATTCTTAATTAAGTTTTGGGCTGAGGGTTGGGGTTTAGCTTTTTGAAAATGATTTTCATATTTGTAAAATATTTTTACAACTTAGTTCTATCAACCAAGTTGCATGTTTGATTCATAATCAATATGCAAGTAAAATAAACATAAAACTACTTTAGATCTAATCTAAACAAGTTCATGTAATTGAAATAGTTTCAACAATAATCAATCATAAATCTCCCTAGATCAAATCTAACATATTTATGATGATTAAAATTAGACTAAAATATTTTTAATCAGATCATAAAATTTTTTAGATCTAATTTAAAATTTTATGATCAATATTTTAGATCAGCACGTACTAGGACAACCTATCCACTGTAAGCGGTAAACCTTACAATAGGACAACCTTATGGCAGTCTGTACAATCTAAAATATTTTATTTTTAGATATAAAACTATTTTAAATTTATTAAATTAGAAATATAATTAGATTAAATCTAATAAATTTATGATTAGAGTCAGATCATCACGAACTAGGACAACCTTTTCACTGTAAAGGATAAACCTTACAGCAGGACAACCTTATGACTGTTCGTGAGATCTAAATTTTTAATTTTAGATTTAATAATTAGATTTTAAATTAAATCTAATTTAAAAAATAATTTAAACATGCATAAAAATCATGTAATAAGAACCTAGGCTCTGATACCAATTGAAGGAATCAGATCTAGGATTTAAGGACTAGATCTTGAAACTTTTTCAAGATCAAGCAACGAAAGATTAAAATCAATCAAAATTAATCTAAAATATTCTAGATATATGATCTTATTATATGATTATTTCATGATATTTAAATCAAAAATTAAAAAATTAAATAGAAAAGTAAAGGTTGATCATATCAATCTAGATCTATACTACATCTAATGCAGCTATAAAATAACAGATCGGATCTATTACCTGAGCAAGTTAGACATTCTAACTTGCTGATTTAGGCTTGAGGATGAAGTCATGAGCCATACATATATCCAACCTTTAGGAGTTGTTCACACGAGCCCACGAACATGATTAGAGATCCAGATGCAAGAAATTAGCACAGTATGCTAGCACTGTGCTGATCTCTCTTCGATGATCGACCGATGCTTTCTTCTTCGAAACATGGTCACTCCAAAATATCAAAAAAAAAGAAGAAGATTTGTGATGCCGAGACACCTCTCAAAGGCTCACAAAAAGGGAGGAAGAGATTTGAAATAAAAATCCTAGAAGAAGACCCTCTTCTTCTTTGTTCTTTTTCTAGACACCTTGATTTATATTTTTAATATCTCCATGATCCAGATAAATTTTTCTTTGATTTTTCTAAAATGATGAGAGCTCTAAAATGTATACAATCCATAAAAAATTTAGCAAATATTCTTTTTAAATAAAGAGATATGCAAAGTCCAAGTTAAGTCAAAAATCTAGACTAGGAAGGACCAAATAAGGAAAGTTGTTGGGGCGCCCAACTCTTGGGCACCCCACCTTTTTTTTCTGCCATGGACCAGCAAGGGAGGACGCAAATAAATCCAAAAAAAATGTGTGTGAGAGAGAGAGAAATAAGGAAGGTGGCGGCATGAAGGGATCGAGGACTTTTAGTTGACTAGGAATTCTATCTTGTAGAATCCTAAGCGAAATCAACTTTCCCTTTTGACTTGGTCATGCAACAAAATTCCATATGAGAAATAGAATAGAGAAAGGGGGAGTGAGAAGCCTTTGGGCATGAATAATTTCATGTAAAAATATAAAGAGAAAGGGGTGGGGTGTGAGGATTAGGTGGTGATAAACATCATAAATTCACCAATAGAAGTATTAATTTATTAATTAATTGATATTAATTTTTAAGAATTAATAATCAATTTATATATAATTTTTGAAAAATTCATATTTTTATTAATTAAAAAAATAATAAAAAAATAAAAAAATTAAAAATTAAAAAAAATAAAATTTTATTATCAATAGAAAGAGCTCATTTTATTGATCACAACGAAATAAATTTCAAGTAAAACAGAGCTAAAATGGAAAAGATATGAATTTTGAAAGATATAAAATAAATAAAAATTAAATAAAAAAAAGAAAATGGCTCAGCCGGCTCCGTAAGCCGAGCCACCAAGCCAAGCCAAGCCATCAAGCCGACTCAGTCGTTGAAGCCATCAGCCGGTCCACGATCTAGGCATGGACCGCCAGCTCAGCAAATTCCGGCGAATCAGAGATTGCCACGTGGTGGACCTAGACCCCTTAAGGGTCTACAGAAATTTATCGCGGCTCATAAGGGTAATTTAGTCTTTTCGTCCGACAACAGCGGCGCTGATTGGTTGCGGTGTGCGGTGCGGCCGGTCCACGCGGTCCATGGGAACAGTTATTGCGCGATCGGACGGATGTGGTTGTTTGCGGTCAGGATCGGACGGCTGTGGTTGCTTCCGAATTTTATTCAGATACAAACATCATGCGGATCACCATCGGACGGCAGCGCTCGATCCAGGCGATGATCCGATGGTCCAGAATGCTGCCGGCGGTGATCAAGACTCCCGAAGCGCAATTTACGGCCAGATTTTCTCGATCAAGCGCGATCCAACGGCCAGAATTTAATCCGACCCGATCTGAGCTTATCTGCATCCGATTTTGATGATTTTTGGACCGTTGGATTTCTATTGAACGGCTGGATTTTATCAGATTTATCAGAGTCATATCAGAGCTATTTTGATTCAAATTTTATCCAAATTTATTTATATTTTGATGATTACAAAGGCATTAGTCCCATATTGCCTTTAGAAAAAATATCCAGCCCTCCTAGCTCTATAAAAAGGACCCCAGGCCATCCAGAAAATCAATATCTCCGATCAAGGTGAAGCTTTGGTACAGGGCGAAGCCAGGCTATGGGTTAAAGGCTGCTTCGAAGCAACGGGTGCCGAGAAGAAGAGCCGAGCTTCTACACCATCTTTCTGCCAATGCCGATCCAAGATCAGAGATCAGGCTATTTTATTTTATTATCTTTTCTTTTTAAATTTTATGTATTTAAATTCTAAAATTTTAATTAATAAAAATTTTATTTTTACATTTTAATTTCTTGCTTTTTATTTTTATTATAATTTAATTTTCATACTTTAATTATTACTTTCTTATTTTATTGCAAGTAGATGCTAAGATCTAACTAATAGATCTTAGTACCAAGTTTAAATTTCTGCACCTTTTAATTTTTGCTTTTTATTTTCCGACTTCACTTTTGATTCTGAAAACTCAAATCCTTTTCTTCTTTTCTTTTCAAAAATCAAAGATTTCAAATCTAAAATACTACCTTCCCTGTGGATTCGACCCGACTCACTACTATCTACGCATTTTTAATGATTTTAAGAAGTCGGATTAAACTGATAAACACGGTGTCTTAACGACAACATCGCATTCCTATCAAGTTTTTGGCGCCGTTGCCGGGGAAGGTTTTTGATTTTTGATTTTGATTTCTTTGATTTATTTTAAATAAATTAAAAATAATTCTGGCAAATGCTTTCTATCAAGTTTTTGGTGCCGTTGCCGGAAAAGGTTTTTGATTTTTGATTTTTATTTTTTTGATTTATTTTAAAAATAATTTCGGCAAACCGTCCCTATCAAGTTTTTGGCGCCGTTGCCGGGGAAGGCATGGATATTAAATTTTTGATCTCTTTGATTTTTCTATAAAAAAATTATAAATAAAATTTTTATTTTCTTGCTAATTTTTTTTATTATTTTGCAGAAAAAAAAAGAACAAAAAGAATCAGAAGTTTTTCCTGGTGAGATCAATCCTAACCCTAGTTTTTTTACTTTTTATTTATTTATTTTATTTTTTAAATTAATTTTAAAAAAATATTTATTTAAATCCTAATTAAAAGCCTCATGATAAGATTAGAAATCCCTAACTGCTTTAGAGCATGCATCATATTAGTTTTATTTTTATTTTTATTTTTATTTTTATTTTTTTTGGTGATTGCTGGAGGCAAGGTAAGCCTTTCAGAATTCAATTAGTTGCATGCATCTAGTTTAAATTGCATAGAACCCTTTGATTGAATTTTTTTTTTTCGTGCATATCATATTAAATCAAATTAAGGGCACAACCCAATTAAACAAGATAAGGTGGGGATTTGATCACCCTTCCTTAGCCCACAAACAACCAACCAACATCCTGCATTGACCTAAGCCTTTAAATTAAAATCAATTAGACATCAACCCTAGGAACTCGAGCTCAATAGGACAAGGAATCCTAAGAGTTGAACCGGGTTAGGATAAGTCAATTTGACTGGTGTCTAGGAAAGTGGTTCAGGGACGACTGGGCCCCGAAGGAAGGTGGTTTCTAATTGGTTCCGTTCGCTTACCTGGCCAAGCACAATTGGTGTCTAAGGCAAGCAACGGGGGGACTCCCACCGACCTTACACTTACCTGGCTAGTTGATTGGCTAATCCTACACTTGGAGGGCTTGAAGGTGACCTTGGCAGTTAGGAGCTGTCTAGATCTAGGATAACCCTTAGTCAGGATTGATTGACCAACTTGATTGCTAACCAACATTAGAATCTAATTAAACCTAAATTCTTCTCTTTCTTCTTAGTTCTAGGACTCCTTAGGACCTCTTCTTTAGAACTTTTTTTCTTTCTTCTCCTTTCTCCTCTAAAAATAAAATAAAATAAAAATTAAACTAACTAAAAATTAATAATTAAATTAAATTAAATTAAATTAAAATTAACAAATAAAAATAATTAAAAAAAATTAATTTTTAATATAATAAAATAATAATAATAATAATAAATAAATAAAATATTCTAAAAATTTTTAAACCATACATTAGGGTTACACTAATACATGCATGGTAGGAAATCATTTTTTCTGATTTAGTTGAACATAATTGAATGGTTGATTCACATTAAACATAATAATCAAATGGCTAATATGAATCTAATTAGTCCAAAAATTAGGTAAAGTTGACCTTCTTGCTCAGAAAATAGATCAACTCCTAATCCTAGGTCAACAATCTCCTGCACAATTCACATCATCTTCTAATTATCAGGAGAATTATTCAATCTGTGCTAGTCCAACCCATCATGTAAGTGAATATCCTATGACTGCACAGTTTCTGTATTTTATCCAAGAACAAGTTCAAGCTGCTCAAGGATACTCCAAATTGATTAATGATCCCATTTTCAAATTCATATAATTCAGATTGGAGTAACTTTAATTTTTCTTGGACATCCCAACAGACTCAGGCTCAGACCCAAATTTCACTTGAGCAAAATTATCAAAATTATGCCTATAATAATGGTCAGCCTAGTCAGTTTAACCAGCCATCATATTATAATCAGCCTTCATACCCACCTCCTCAACAGACCAATCTAGCTGATGATAGATTTAACCAACTTCAATAATTAATTCTAACTCAACAGCAATCTATCGCCAGACTAGAAGCTCAAATAGGACAATTAGTTGAGTCTAACATGAGGAGAGAACTAGATCAACTACCAAACCTACCAATTTCAAACAACCCACCTAATGACTACCAACCACCTGGATTAAATTATCAATCTAATGTTTCATCTAAGAATCTCCAATTTGAGAATACCAAAGTAATTCCTGAACTTAAAAGCTATAGGATTCTTATGGACCCATATCAAGACCAGGTGAGAGAGGCTAGTACTGATGCTAGCCAAAATAAAAATTTAGAGGAATTGGTTAGTACTGAGACTAACCACATAGAAGAACCCAAGCCAGGAATTAGTACTGATGCTAGTTCCAGTTTAAATGAGATAGAAATAAGGGAAAAGAGAATAGATGATTTACCCGAGACTTATAAACCTAATGTCCTATTCCCTTCAACCCTAGAAGCCGGTTCTTCTTATAAAAATCAAAAGGCATGTAATGAAATATCAATGGAGTTGTTTAAGCAGGATCACATTAATTTACCTCCAGAATTAAAATCGCCTTTAGTCACCATTCCAGCACCCATTGAATCAAACTTAACTCCTAAAACTCCATTCATGAGCATTTTAGAAGAACAAATAGGAGTAATTCTTAATAAACATGGGTCTGAGAATATAATCATAAAATATATCCCAAAAATTAATAGTGAATATATCAATAATGGGATTAAAAATCAACATCAACTTTCTGAGATTGGCAATCCAAAACCATTGGAATTTGTCAATCCAATATTCGACACAGGATAGTGAGCTACATTGTGTCTGACTGAAGACAGTAAACTTAGCGCTTGTTGGGAGGCAACCCAATATTTAGTTTTTATCTAATTTATCTTTTTATTTTCTTTTTTTTAGGATAATTTGAATAAGTTGGAAGGGAGAGCTCAAATTTGTAAAGGCATGTGCTGGACTAAAAAAATAAAATAAAATAAATAAATAAATAAATAAAAAAATATAGGTGTATTCTTCCATTTTTTTATTACATCCTTTATTTTTTCTTCTTCTCCATTGAGGACAATGTCGATTAAGTTGGGGGGAGAGAAAAATAAAAATTTTAAAATTTTAAGTCCTCGAAAAAGTTAGTATTTAGTATTTAGATACTTGATTATGCTTAAGAATCGAATTAAACTAAGCATTTTTAAAAAAAAAAATTGATGCACAGATTAGAGAATCTATGAGATATTGAGGAATCAAGTATTAAGAAAATTCAATAAAGAGTTAAGTCTAGAACATAAATTTTTTTTTTTCTTGGAGCATTTCTAATTATTTCTACTAGCATCAAAGAAAAGTCTACTTTTTATAGGCTTGTGTAGGGTAACTATACGTTTCTTCATATAAAAATTTATTTTAATAAAATAGTTTTCAAGTACTTCTCACTGAGTAATCGGGCCTCTTTGCCTAAGCAAGCATTGAGTTTCGCGTCAAAAGGTGGGAAAGACAAAGAAGCTCGTTGTAAAGCTAGTCTTAACTCGTAGCCTATTTGATTCGAGCTAGTAAACCCGAGGGGTATTCTATACCTAGTGCCCTAAAGCCAACTGGTTTGGGAGTCATTGGCCCAAGACTCGCTACATGGATCAAATAGAAAGCTTAAGGAGTTAAGACACTCAATAGTGGTACAACGTTAAAAAAAAAAAAAAGAAAAAAAAGAAAAAAAAAGAAACATTGGTTTTCCACCGAGTAACCGGGTCCCGTTGCCTAAGTAAGCAATGATATTCACGTCAAAAAGTGGGCAATGTGAAAATAAAAATTAATAAATGAAGGATGAAAGTAGCAATACACCTGCCTATATGAAAGTTTAGACAAATCAGAGATAAAAGTGGAATAATTTAAAAAAAGTTCTGAAAAATTTATTATTCTTTACTTAATTTTTTTATTGATAAGTATTAATACCCCAATGATATATCTCATTTAAGCTCTACTGAATATCAATGGCCATTTTGAAAATTGCTTAGGTAAAATTCGAAACTCTAAAGTTAAAAGGTATTTAAAACTAAATTCTTTCTTTACTCGAGGACGAGCAAAGCTTAAGTTGGGGGGTGTGATAAATATCATAAATTCACCAATAGAAGTATTAATTTATTAATTAATTGATATTAATTTTTAAGAATTAATAATCAATTTATATATAATTTTTGAAAAATTCATATTTTTATTAATTAAAAAAATAATAAAAAAATAAAAAAAATAAAAATTAAAAAAATAAAATTTTATTATCAGTAGAAAGAGCTCATTTTACTGATCACAACGAAATAAATTTTAAGTAAAACGGAGCTAAAATGGAAAAGATATGAATTTTGAAAGATATAAAATAAATAAAAATTAAATAAAAAAAAGAAAACGGCTCAGTCGGCTCCGTAAGCCGAGCCACCAAGCCAAGCCAAGCCATCAAGCTGACTCAGCCGTTGAAGCCATCAGCCGGTCCACGATCTAGGCATGGACCGCCAGCTCAGCAAATTCCGACGAATCAGAGATTGCCACGTGGTGGACCTAGACCCCTTAAGGGTCTACAGAAATTTATCGCGGCTCACAAGGGTAATTTAGTCTTTTCATCCGACAACAGCGGTGCTGATTGGTTGCGGTGTGCGGTGCGGCCGGTCTACGCGGTCCATGGGAACAGTTATTGCGCGATCGGACGGATGTGGTTGTTTGCGGTCAGGATCGGACGGTTGTGGTTGCTTTCGAATTTTATTCAGATACAAACATCACGCGATCACCATCGGATGGCAGCGCTCGATCCAGGTGATGATCCGACGGTCCAGAATGCTGCCGACGGAGATCAAGACTGCCGAAGCATGATTTGCGGCTAGATTTCCTCGATCAAGCGCGATCCAACGGCCAGAATTTAATCCGACCCGATCTGAGCTTATCTGCATCCGATTTTGATGATTTTTGGACCGTTGGATTCTTATTGAATGACTGGATTTTATCAAATTTATCAGAGTCATATCAAAGCTATTTTGATTCAAATTTTATCCAAATTTGTTTGTATTTTGATGATTACAAAGGCATTAGTCCCATATTGCCTTTAGAAAAAATATCCAGCCCTCCTAGCTCTATAAAAAGGACCCCAGGCCATCAGAAATCAATATCTCCGATCAAGGTGAAGCTTTGGTACAGGGGGAAGCCAGGCTATGGGTTAAAGGCTGCTTCGAAGCAACGGGTGCCGAGAAGAAGAGCGGAGCTTCTACACCATCTTTCTGCCAATGCCGATCCAAGATCAGAGATCAGGCTATTTTATTTTATTGTCTTTTCTTTTTAAATTTTATGTATTTAAATTCTAAAATTTTAATTAATAAAAAATTTATTTTTACATTTTAAATTCTTGCTTTTTATTTTTATTATAATTTAATTTTTGCACTTTAATTATTACTTCTTATTTTATTGCAAGTAGATGCTAAGATCTAACTAATAGATCTTAGTACCAAGTTTAAATTCCTGCACCTTTTAATTTTTGCTTTTTATTTTTCGACTTCACTTTTGATTCTGAAAACTCAAATCCTTTTCTTCTTTTCTTTTCAAAAATCAAAGATTTCAAATCTAAAATACTACCTTCCCTGTGGATTCGACCCGACTCACTACTATCTATACATTTTTAATGATTTTAAGAAGTCGGATTAAACTGATAAACACGGTGTCTTAACGACAGCATCGCGTCCCTATCAGGTGGCGTAAGGAATGGAGAGTCCTAGTCACACTAGGACTCCTATTTTGACCTGGTCAAACAAGGTCTTTTAACAAAATAAAAATAAGAGTAATCCAACCCAATTAAATAAGGTCCTAACCTATTTAAAAACTTATTTAAATTAGATTAAATTAAATTTAATTTTGATTTATTTTTTAATCAAATTAGAAAATTGGGTTGACCCAAGTCCTAGTTAGACTAGGACTAGTTCTTTCTTGCACTTGGCTTATCCAATAAACCAATTGGATTTGATCCAATCAAGCCTAAACCAAATATAATTAAATCATATTTAATTAGACTTAATCTCAGCCTACTGGCTTAATTAAATTAAGCTAATTAGTAATTAAATTGCTAATTGATCCTCCTGTAATACTTGCATTAGGTCAAACATCAACCGTATTGATCGTTTAATCCTAAAATGATTCTAAATTGCTGATCAACCATCCGATCGGAACATGAACTCTAATGTGTGTGATCACATAGGTCCGAACCTATGTCGATAGCATAGGATCAAATTTTTGTACCAATCGAAGTGACCATCTAGCAATGATACCCGATGGTTGGATAGGTCGAAGGTGTAGAACACCATCCTTAGAACCCATGCGGATATAGTTTCCATATAATTCATCCCCTTGACCATAATGCTCGTAGGACACCTCAGAGTTCAACTATCAACTCTGATTAGGTTGTTTATATTGTATTTCAAAATACCAAATTCATCTGATGGATTATCCTGGCTAAGGTTTTACTATATTGAAATACAGTGATACATTCTTCTCCAACTCTTGGAGTAGTCAATTCCATCTTAATCATACTTCGACTTTGCAAGTACTTGACTGTGCCCAGAAGCCTTCCATTGCTGAATTAGAAATTCAGTTAGTCTGGTACCAAAGCATGGTGAGTTGCTTGCAAGTCACTGAGGTGATATCAGGTCTAAGGGATATTTATATCTATATTCCATCAGAGACATTTTCGATAGTAGAATGCTCTGGAGTTGGTCACGTTCAATGACGATGTACCCATACATCTCACCTGTATTCCATACCAGTATCTCCACACTCCTTGGTTAAGAGAATAACCAACCTATATGGCATATAGCGACCTATGCTCGATAGACGCTGTCGTCCTAAATTAACAGCCTATCATTTGATCATGAACAAATTTAAGGACTAATCGATAAATCCTCTCTTTATCAAAACTAAATAGTCCTAAGGACTTCATCACAATAATGGAGTTCATTAGAAGATGTAAACTTATGATGAAAAATATGCCAAAAATTTTTATTAATTAATAAATTAATTACAATATCTCAACCGTCAACGGGCTGACGATTGGCTTTGGGACATAATTCTCAACATTAGATTGTGGAGATCATCTACCCATGCAAAATTATCATGTACAGTATACTGATTGATCAACAAATCAGATTTACTGATCAAATGCATTTCATTTTTCAATTACATACTCACATGTCTAGAACCTAGTGTAGGATTATTGATTAGATCAATGCATGCCTAAATTAATTTTAGATTAATTTTTCTATTTTTGTTAAAATAAAATTTGAAAAAGTTTTTGAAAAGCATGCCCTAAACCCTGCCTGTTAGGAACGCTCGTGCCAAAGTCCAGTCTGATACTTAGCCTAATGCAATTAGTAATCATGGAAAAGCTTCGATCGAAAATTCTTCCTCCAGCAGTCGAATCCCAACCGAACTCCTCCAGCGATCGAACCCCAGCCGAACTCCTCCAGCGGCCCAACTCCTTCCGAACTTCTTCTTCAGTTGGATACCTCCACGAGCTGAACTCCTCCAGACTTCTCCTTCAGTTGGATTCCTCAAGGAGCCAAACTCTTTCTGGACTTCTTCTTTAGTCGGATACCTCCAGGCGCCGAATTCCTCCGGACTACTCCTTCAATCGGATTCCTCCAGGAGCCTAACTCCTTCTAGACTTCTTATTCAGTCGGATACCTCCAGAAGTCGAACTACTTTCAGATTCCTTCAGGAGCTGAAGTCCTTCCAGACCTCTCCTTCAGTCAGATTCCTATAGGAGCCAAACTCCTTTCGAACCTCTCCTTCAGTCAAACTTCATCTGGATTCCTCCAGCAGATTACTTTCAGATTTCAAGTAGTATTCCTCCCAGATGATCCCCTTTAGCTGCATTCCTTTTAGGAGTCCAAACTCCTCTAGAATTGATATATGTAAAAGTTCTTCACCAACCAACATCAGCTTTCTCTGGACTTTGACTATTAAATCTCAATGAACAGACGATCCCACTACCAGATGGTTATGACTATTATTCATCAATCTGCTATAGATGATCCCACTATCGGATGGTTATGACTATCATTATCAGTCTATTACGTACGGCACCTCTCTCCATAATAAAAACCACATGGCTTCGAGCGGCCCACTATTGGACGGTTATGATAGGCTTCGTCTATAAAAAGGGACCCTCTAGATACGTTTTCTCTAAGCTCTTTTCTCCTTCCCAAAACTCTGCCGAACTCAATCCTGAGCACTCTATTTTTGTTGGCCAAAAGAGCCGACTTGATCATCGAAGGGTCCTATTGGAGCCACCACCATCGACTTTGGATGAAACTTTATTTTATAGGTCACTGGCGGTGACCTCTTCCTCAGCTCTAGCTCGATTCGGTGTCAACCAGATTCTACATCAAAAGAATTGGTGCTAGAGAAAGGGCCCTCTATTCCTGAAGTATCCTTGTTCTTAAAGGAGTGCTTAGCCAATCCTATGGATCTTCTTCTTCAAAGTCCATCTCCATCCTCTCCCTCAATCCCAAGAAATGCCTCCAAAGAAGGCGACTATTCAAAGATCTACCATTTCTGCCACTAGATCTGAACCAGATCCATTCATTCCTGCTCCAACATTGGTGCTTCAACCTCCTCCTCCATCGACGGCCATGGTAGATCTGGAGCAGTTTAACCTACTGATGCAGCAAATTCAAGGCCTTACCGAGATGGTGCAGGTCATGCGGTAGGCCCCGATGGTGGTTCTACCAGGAAACCCACCATCGGGATGTCAAAAACTAGTCCTAAGAAGGAGCACTTAAGCTAGCATACCCGTCGCCCTTGGGAAGGAGAAATAGAGAGTAGAGGATCCTTGTTTGGATCATGATTCTTCTCTGAAAGAGACCTTCTCAATCTACAGTCGGAAGCCTTTCAAGATCTGCGATCGAGATGATGTCCTCGATCAGCTGAAGGGAAATCCTGATTTTCCGATCCAGGTTCGTCCAGATCTGATTAGATCAAGAGATATATTTCAAAAATTTTCTCTTGATCTCAATCAGATCTTGATATGTTTCAGATCTGATTCTTATTATTTTAATAAATAAAATAAAATAAGATAAATTAAATCAAATTTAATTTACCTGATTTGGGTAATCCTATTACCCTGTAGATGATCCTGATTGCAGCGAAAGGTTCTGGATCTTAGCCATGCAAGCGCCTGGCCTCTACCGGTATCCACTCAGGTTGGATCTGGAGATCCTCTTCTTCTCTATCACACCTCCAAAAATCAGATCTGGATCTGATCTGGAGGATCTTCAAAACTCTTTTGAAGATCTGCAGTCGTCCTTTTGCAGCAGCGCAGCCTTCTTGCTTTTGATCGCCTTTCCTTGATCTGAATCGCACCAACCAAAGTCCAAACACCTTTTGGACGTGGAGAGCAAGGGGAGAAGAGACTATGGCGTGGAGAAGGAGGGGAGAGGCAGCCTTGGGGCGTGTCTAATAGCATTCACTCTTTCACTTGGAATTAGGGTTGGGCGCAGGGTCTTATTTATAGACCTCTTGTGATCCAACTCCTCTTCCTCTCAACCAATCACAACCCTTTGTGAAATCAGATCTAAATCTGATTGGTTGGAATAGAGACCCCTGGATTCCTCCTTAGAGGGCACCTAAGACCAGTCAAACTGGATTCTTAGTAGAACTCTGATTGGAATCCAAAAGGGAGGTGGAGTCCTTGTCCAACAAGGACTCCTAGGTGCCTCCTACTTGAGCTCACGCCACCCTTGGCATGCGCCCTTCTCCTTGCCAGGTTCTGGCAGGGGGACAGGCCCCCACCAGCTCTCCAATAGGTGCATGACATGTGGTCAAAAGTCAAAGGGTGAATGGTCAATGTTTGACCAGTCAAAGGTAGACTTTTGACCAAAGTCAAAGAACAAGAAATGGCAGGTGACCAAAAATGGCAGGTAATGTCTTACAAATAAGACAACCTATTCTGACTTGGACAACCTCCAGTCAGACCATATGAAGGCCTCTGATTGAGCACAAACTCCTTTGGCTCAGTCAGGACAACTTATTTATGATAGTAAAAGAAGAACGTTAAGTTCAATCGAGTGCTAGCACGATTTCCTTGAACCTAATTGAATCTCATTCAGATCAATTGAACTAGATCAGTTCAATTGATGATCACCAGATTCAAACCCTTATTTGTGTGACCCAGTTAGGTTCAGTTCTGTATGGTAATGGGATATGTCATGATCTCTATCATAGACATCATCGAAACTCCTTTCGATGGATCAGAACTCTTCTGATTCGAACAGCTAGAATGATCGATCATCTAAATCATTCTAATTGCTCCCAAAATCCACCAGTGACACCTAGTAGTATATGGTGGCAACCCATCAGAGCTGAATGTGAACCTCTTGGTGCAGCTACCTGTGTGATTAAGTTCTTCTATCTTGAGCCCCGATCAGATTAGGGTTAAGGTGAACTCATCAAACCCTAGTCTCTGTCATATGATATAATCATTCGATTCGAGTCCAATCTAAATAGAAACTCTTTCTATTATTTCACTCTACCATGGCCATGGGCTCTTCAGGATTGTTCTCATGATTATCATTAGGGCTGCTCCTCTACCACCGAGGTAGAGGTAGATAATCCCACTTGATCAATCCAGTTCCCTACAAAGAACATGTTCACAGCCAACATACACCTCAGGGTTCCATATGGCTAGGAGACTGAAGTAATGGTGTAGTCAAACTATAACACCCTAAGGTGAACTGCCGATTGCATCTCGTCAAAGAACCAAGACACACTACTGCAAGCATCGAGTCAGTCATTGACGAGAAGCGTAGACTATAATGACTATCACGAGGTGGTCACGCTCCAGTGCCCTCGTTCTCTAGAGATGTACTCTCAGACTCCGTATGTCCTCCATACCGTAAGACTTCGAAGACTCATTCTTACTAAAGGAGAAGCTCGAACACTCACAATCACACCATCGTCGTGATGATCCTATTGGATCTTCTC
>QRFJ01004289.1:29903-130247 GCA_006176705.1 Cocos nucifera | reverse complement strand
AATAACGAGCATACCTCCAGAAGGACCTTCCTTCTTGTTCTTTAGGGTGGCCAGGTAAGTAGGGCAGTTCCGCTTCCAATGGCCGTCGCTGTTGCAATGGAAACACTTTCCTTTGCCATCGGCCTTTTTCTTCGATTCTGCCTTCTTCTTCTTTGATCCTTCCACCTTTTGCTTTTTCACAGACTTCTTTTTCTTTCCATAAGACTTTCTTTTGGAAGAAGTCCGTTCCATAGCAAGAACTGAGCCTTTAGAACCTTTCATAGAAAGCTCAGCGGTAACCAGCATATTCATCAACTCGGCCAAGGAATTTTGAAGTTTATGCATGTGGTAATTCATGATGAATTGCCCATATGCATCAGTCAAGGATTGCAGAATAATATCGTTCTGCAGGTCCAAGTCCAACTTCACACCGAGCTTCTCAAGCTCTTCCATGTCCTTGATCATTGTCAGACAGTGATCTTGGACTGACTGCCCATCACGCATCTTAGCCTTAAAAAGTCATTTTGTGACTTGATATTTGGCTGCGCGACTCTGTTCACCAAACATCTCCTGCAGGTGAGCCAACATTTGGCGAGCAGTCCCGATATCTTCATGTTGGCGCTGGAGCTCATCAGACATCGAGCCCAACATGTAGTATCTGGCCTTATTGTCTTCGTCAATCCATTTTTCCAGAGACGCTCTCTGTTCAGTGGATGGACGAGCTGGTAAGGTGGGAGGGTCCTGGTCCAAAACATGTGTTAACTTCTCTGAAACCCAAAATAATTTTGTAGTTCCTGAGCCAATCTTTATAATTGGGTCCAGTCAGTCTATGTGTGTCTAGGATACGTGCCAGTGGGTTGGACGCAGACATTTTCCTGTAGAGAGTCAAAGATTCTAGTTAGATACTGTAATTTTGACTTGACCAATTTGTTTAGGGATTTTATTTTTAAACAAATTAGCTCCCACTATTTTCTCGGATCCCTACACTCCCTCTGTAGAGATGCGAAAATCTCCGCGATTGATGATTTCTAGTGGGTGGTGCGGTCTCACCAACTGACTCATCACCTCACCTAACAGTTATTGGTGATGGGTTAGCCAATGAGTGAACAACTCTTGTTCAATGATTCTCTAATCATGGTGCACCCAAACTTGGTCTCTAATTCATGAATCTCACCGTATCCGGAATATTGATCCACTCCTTAGTTAAGTCAGACCCACCATTTGCATGGACTGGGTTCCTAATTGGGTCTCTCACCGTATCCGAAATATTGAGCCCAACTCATCCTCCAGCCCATAGCATCCAATGCCTAATAGACATGGTTGCGTCTTCCCGGTGCAACTGAGCCACTGTATCCAGCCGAGAACAATCAACCCCGGGAAGGGCCCGCACGTCTACAATGGTGGAAGACCTCAGGACTTAATCTTTTCTTAGGGAGAATTGATTCAGGTCTCATTAAACTAGACTTGGCTTAGTCATAACAATTATGACTAACCTAGTGGCATGGGTTAGCTCGGATTATTGACCACCTCAGATCAGAACTGTGTCAACAGATATGGCCAGGTAAGTGAGACCGGTGGAAGGAATATGCCGTTAACTCGCACAAGAACGCATTCAGGTCGAGTAGCTTCCAATTAAAAACCAGTCGGTCGTCTGTGCCAAACTTACCTTAGACACCAAATTGTTGAGTCAGAACCAATTGGGTTAGCCTACAATCCAGACTCTAACCTCTGAGCCTAATTAGGTCTTGCTTGATCGTGACTCGATCTTGACCCAGACTTAATCCTATTAGGCTGGTCAATTTAAGCATTGTTGATCCCATCTAACCAACTCTTGATTCGGTTTGATCAACCGCTTAGACCTAATTGAGCTACCCAAGCCCGAACCCAGTATTATGAATATGTCTTAGATCTGAAATTCTCAATTTTAGACCTAATTAATATTCCATAAACTTAATTCTTAATTAAGTTGGGTTCATAAACAAAATATGCACAATAAATCCTAGGGTTTCAGGATCTAGGGTTTTGCAGAAAGTAAGTTTTGGGTTTCTGATTAAGGACGAACACGCAGCACCCCTACACGTCATAAGAACACCCCATCGAATGGGAAGAGAGGGCCTTTAAACCCTTCTTCGTTCTTATGACCGGACGGCCAAGAGGAACGCCTTAATCAGGAACATTCAATACTACAAAACAATATCAGATCTATATCATATATCTCATATATAAATTTAGATCTAATCATGGCATATTTTGCATACATCTCATGTATCATAATCATGCATGTTTTCAGATCTAAATTATCTCATAATAATCTAAAAAATTAGATTTAAATTGATCTAATCAAAATAAATTCTAATCTAGACAATTATGTAGAACTATTCTACAACTAGTCTAGACATGCATCAATCATATCTCATATGATATTTAAAATTAAATAATTTTTATTTGCTGTTTATCAGATGTTATTATAACACTTATAATATCAGAAAATAGTAAATAAGAAGATCTAAAATATGATTTAATCAGATTAAATCAAAGACATGCAAAACTATTCTATAGAACTATTCTATTCTAGAACTAGTCATGCATATCTTCATGTTCTTAGATCCAAATCATTTAATTTTAATTTTTCTGATTTCAGATCTGATCACATCTCATGTGACATCTGAAAATCACTTTATTTTCTAATTAAAATAAAATTAAAATCAGATCTAAACAATTTAGAACCATGGCTCTGATACCAGTTGAAGGGAAATCCTGATTTCCCGGTCCAGGTTCGTCCAGATCTGATCAGATCAAGAGATATATTTCAAAAATTTTTCTCTTGATCTCAATCAGATCTTGATATGTTTCAGATCTGATTCTTATTATTTTAATAAATAAAATAAAATAAGATAAATTAAATCAAATTTAATTTACCTGATTTGGGTAATCCTATTACCCTGTAGATGATCCTGATTGCAGCGGAAGGTTCTGGATCTAGCCACGCAAGCGCCTGGCCTCTACCGGTATCCACTCGGGTTGGATCTGGAGATCCTCTTCTTCTCTATCACACCTCCAAAAATCAGATCTGGATCTGATCTGGAGGATCTTCAAAACTCTTTTGAAGATCTGCAGTCGTCCTTTTGCAGCAGCGCAGCCTTCTTGCTTTTGATCGCCTTTCCTTGATCTGAATCGCACCAACCTAAAGTCCAAAACACCTTTTGGACGTGGAGAGCAAGGGAGAGAAGAAGACTATGGCATGGAGGAAGGAGGGGAGAGGCAGCCTTGGGGCGTGGGGTTTCTCAATTGAATTGCATTAGAATCTGAGTTGGGCGCAGGGTCTTATTTATAGACCTAAGCTTGTGATCCAACTCCTCTTCCTCTCCAACCAATCACAACCCTTTGTGAAATCAGATCTAAATCTGATTGGTTGGAATAGAGACCCCTGGATTCCTCCTTAGAGGGCGCCTAAGACCAGTCAAACTGGATTCTTAGTAGAACTCTGATTGGAATCCAAAAGGGAGGTGGAGTCCTTGTCCAACAAGGACTCCTAGGCGCCTCCTACTTGGGCTCACGCCACCCTTGGCGTGCGCCCTTCTCCTTGCCAGGTTCTGGCAGGGGGACAGGCCCCCACCAGCTCTCCAATAGGTGCATGACATGTGGTCAAAAGTCAAAGGGTCAATGGTCAACGTTTGACCAGTCAAAGGTAGACTTTTGACCAAAGTCAAAGAACAAGAAATGGCAGGTGACCAAAAATGGCAGGTAATGTCTTACAAAATAAGACAACCTTCTCTAACTTGGACAACCTCCAGTTAGACCATATGAAGGCCTCTGATTGAGCACAAACTCCTTTGGCTCAGTCAGGACAACTTATTTGTGATAGTAAAAGAAGAACGTTAGGTTCAATCGAGTGCTAGCACGATTTCCTTGAACCTAATTGAATCTCATTCAGATCAATTGAACTAGATCAGTTCAATTGATGATCACCAGATTCAAACCCTTGTTTGTGTGACCCAGTTAGGTTCAGTTCTGTATGGTAATGGGATATGTCATGATCTCTATCATAGACATCATCGAAACTCCTTTCGATGGATCAGAACTCTTCTGATTCGAACAGCTAGAATGATCGATCATCTAAATCATTCTAATTGCTCCCAAAATCCACCAGTGACACCTAGCAGTATATGGTGGCAACCCATCAGAGCTGAATGCGAACCTCTTGGTGCAGCTACCTGTGTGATTAAGTTCTTCTATCTTGAGCCCCGATCAGATTAGGGTTAAGGTGAACTCGTCAAACCCTAGTCTCTGTCATATGATATAATCATTCGATTCGAGTCCAATGTGAAAATCTAAATAGAAACTCTTTCTATTATTTCACTCTGCCATGGCCATGGGCTTCAGGACTTGATTCTCATGATTATCATAGGGCTGCTCCTCTACCACCGAGGTAGATAGATCCCATCTTGATGCAATCCAGTTCCTACAATGAACATGCTATAGCCAACATACACCTCAGGGTTCCATATGGCTAGGAGACCGAGTAATGGTGTAGTCAAACTATAACACCCTCAAGGTGAACTGCCGATGCATCTCAGGTCAAAGAACCAGACACACTACTGCAGCATCGAGTCAGTCATTGACGAGAAGGTAGACTTCCTAATGACTACTCGAGGTGGTCACGCTCAGTGCCCTCGTTCTCTAACGAGTACCTGTACTCTCGCTCCGGTGTCTCCACACCGTAGACTCAAGACTCATCTACTAAAGAGAAGCGATCGTACACCAACCTTCCGGATCAATCACCATCCTCGTGATGATCCTATGGTCGGGAGCTGTTTATGAGTTAATAATGATTATTCATGTCTTAAATTTTCAACTCTTAAAAATATGAATTATCATTACCATTAACTCAAAGGATGTATCACAGACACTAAATACACAGGTGTGATAGAAAATAATTCATTTTATTAATTATAGTTAAAATTACAATTTTGCCCCTAGAAGTGTATTACAAGTGTCAGCCAATTCTGGCTTCTAGGGCACATATATCTAACAATCTGAATGAATCTGGATCGAAAAATTAGGATTTTCCCTTCAATTTTGCCATGAAAATATGATTCACAAATTAGATATGACTCAAAAGTCAATGGACTCAATAGCCCGATTTTTTCTAATTTGTTAATCCTATCTTCTGTTATATGACCTAGCCTTAGGTGCCATAGATATTTATCATTTGGACTATCCTTGGATCATTTTGATCTTATGGCATTCATATTTTGCTCGATATTAAAAATAGATACATCAATACGTAACTGGTAGAGATCGTTAATAAGAAAACCACTTGCAATTTTATTTTTTTCATAAAGAATATTATAATGGTCCTTAAGAAAACTAATTATATAGTCTTCTTGTTCTAAACATGAAATAGAAATTAAATTCCTGCTTGCAGCAGGCACATAATAACAATTCCTAAGTACTAAATCTAAGCCAGACGGTAGTCGAAGAGGGTAGATTTCCACAGCCATTGCAGCAACCCTTGCTCTATTTTTGACGCATAGGATCATCTCACCATCCCTCAGCCTCCTATTATCCTTAAGATCCTGCATGAAAGTGCACAAATGAGTACTAGAACCAGAGTTAAGCAACCAACTGGATGCAGAAGAAATCGTAAGGTTAGATTCAATAACAAGCATACCTTCAGAAGAACCTATCTCCTTCTTATTCTTCAGGATGGCTAGGTATGTAAGGCAGTTCCACTTCTAGTAGCCGTCAATATTACAATGGAAATACTTTTCTTTATCAGCGGCTTTCTTCTTCAGTTCTTCCTTCCTTTTCTTTCCACCTTCCATCTTCTACTTTTTTACAAACCTTTTCTTCTTTCCAAAAGACTTTCTCTCGAAAGAAGTCCATTCTATAGCAAGTACTGGGCCTTTAAAACCTTTCATAGAAAGCTCAGCAATAACCAGCATATTCATAAGCTCAGCCAGAGTATGCTAAAGTTTATGCATATGGTAGTTTATGATGAACTGCTCATACTCATTAGTCAAGGATTGTAGAATTATATCATTCTGTAGATCCTGGTCTAACTTCACTCTGAGCTTCTTATATTTTTTCAAGTTCTTGATCATCATCAGATAATGATCTTGGATTGACTACCCATCATGCATTTTAGCCTTAAATAGTTATTTAGTGATATGATATTTGGCTTCATGACTCTGTTCACCAAATAACTCTTGCAGGTGAGCCAACATTTGACGGACAGTTTTGATATCTTAATGTTGGCACTGAAGCTCATCAAACATCGAGCCCAACATGTAGTATCTTATTTTATTATCTTCATCTGACCATTTATTAAGAGACGCTCTTTATTCAGTAGAAAGATGAGCTAGTAAGGTAGGGATATCCTGGTCTAATACATGAGTCAACTTCTCAAAATCCAAAATAATTTTGAAGTTCTGGAGCCAATCTTTATAACTTGATTCGGTCAGTCTATGGGTGTCCAGGATACAGGCTAGTGGGTTGGACGCAGGCATTTTCCTTTTTCTTGTAGAGAGTTAGAGTTTCTAATTAGATTTTGTAATTAAGACTTGACCAATTTATTTAGAGATTTGATTTTTAAATAAATTAGCTCGCACTATTTTCTCAGATCCCTACAGTCCCTCTATAGAAATGTGAAAATTTTCACGATTACTGATTTTTAGTGGGTGGTGCAGTCCCACCAACTGACTCATCACCTCACCTAACAGTTATTGATGATGGGTTAGCCAATGAGTGAACAACTCTTATCCAATGATTCTCTAATCATAGTGAACCCAGACTTGGTCTCTAATTCATGAATCTCATAATACCCAGAATATTGATCCACTCCTTAGTTTTGTCAGACCCACCATTTACATAGATTGGATTCTTAATTGGGTCTCTTACCGTATCAAGAATATTGAGCCCAATCCATCCTCCAGCCCATAGCATCCAATGCCTAATAGACATGGTCGCGTCTTCCTGATGCAACCGAACCACTATGACCAGCCAAGAATAATCAACCCCGGAAAGGACCCACACATCTATAATGATGGAAGATCTTAAACTTAATCTTTTCTTAGGGAGATTTGATTTAGGTCTCTTTAAACTGAACTTGATATAGCCATAACCATTATGACTAATCTAGTGGCATGAGTTAGCATGAATTGTTAGCCACCTTAGATCAGGACCGTGCCGACAAATATGGCTAGGTAAGTGAGATGGATGGAAGGGATATGCCATTACCTCGATAAGAATGCATTCGAGTCGAGTAGCACCCAATTAAAAATCAGTCGATTGTATCTGCCAAAACTTATTTTAGACACTAAATTATTGAGCTAGAACCAATCTGATTAACCTATAATCCAGACTCTAACCACTTAGCCTAATTGGGTCTTAACTTGATTGATCACTCATGTGACTCGATCTTGATCCAGACTTAATCCTATTAGGCTGGTCAATTTAAGTACTCTTGATCCCACCTAACCAACTCTTGATTCGATTTGATCAACCACTAGACCTAATTGAGCTACCCAAGTCCGAACCCAATTTTATTAATATGTCTTAGATCTAAAAATTCTTAATTTTAGACCTAATATATTTCATAACCTTAATTCTCAATTAAGTTTAGGGTTCATAAATAAAATATGTATATAAAATTCTAAGGTTTCAGGATCTAGGGTTTTGCATAAAATAAGTTTTTGACTTCTGATTAAGAGCGAACGCACAGCATCCCTATACACCATAAGAACATCCCATCGAATGAATGGAGAGGGCCCTTAAATCCTACTTTATTCTTATGATCGAACGGCTAAGGGGAATGCCTTAATCAGAAACATGATAAATCTACAAAAGTAGTTAGATCTACATCATATATCACATATATAAAAATTAATCTAACTAAAAACATGTTTTGCATACATCTCATGTATCATATCATGCATGTTTTTAGATATAAATTCTCATAAACATCTAAAAAATAAGATTTAAATTTGATCATATGGAGTTAAAATTTATTCTAGATAATTTTGTAGAACTATTCTACAACTAGTCTAAACATGCATCTATCATATTTCATATGAACAAATTAAATAAATTTATTTTTTATTTTTTAAATGTAATTATAATATTTATAATATTAAAATAATAAATAAAAAAATCTAAAAATTATAATTAATTAAATTAAAATTATGATCATGCTAGACTATACATAGAATAATTCTATTCCTAGTCTAGTCATGCACCTCATACATCTTAGATCTAGATTATTTAATTTTTAATTTTTTAATTTTAGATCTAATTATATCTAATGTGACATCTAAAATTATCTAAATATTAGATTAAAAATAAATTAAAATTAAATCTAATAAATTATGAAACCTAGCTTTGATACCATTTGAAGAGAAAAATCTATTTTTTGGATTAGGTTCGTTCAGATCTGATTGGATCAGGAGGGATATTTCAAAAAAAAAATTTCTAAGATCTTAATCAGATTAGAAACTTTTCAGATCTAATCTTATTGATATGATAATAAAAATTAAAATTAAAATTAAATCTAATTTAATTATACCTTTATTTTGGGTAATCCAATTATCCTATCATAATTCTGATGTTTGCCTGAGGTTCTGGATGTAGCCATGCAAGTGCCTGGCCTCTATCGATATCCACTCAGGTAGGACCTGAAGGTCTTCTCCTTCTCAATTAATCTTCCAAAAATTAAAATTAGATCTGATCTTGAAGGTCTTCAAAACTGTCTTTGAAGAATAGCCGTTGTCTCTTGCAGCAGTGCTTTCCTTTTCTGACGCCTTTCACTTGCTTGGATCGCACCTTATTCATGCCCAAAGGCCCTTGGACATGGATAGGAGAGAGAGGACCAGAGGGTGGCATGAAGAAGGAGGGAGAGGGGCTACGTGGCATGGGCTAAAAGTAGAATCATTGAATTTTAAGCGCAGACAGGATTTATATAGACCCTGCTGCGCCATGCAGTGCCACATCATCTTGACCAATCATGGCCCTTTGTGCATTCAGATCTATATCTGATTGATGGGATGACATCATCTGATCTAATTAGATGAGAGACCCTCAAAACTCTCCTGAGGTGGTGCCAAGAATGGTCAAATAAGACTTCTTGGTGCGACACAATTTAATCCGCTGAAGCAATCTGGAGTCGCATCTGTATTGGACTCCAAGTTTTATCCTCATGGGGTGCACGCCTCCCTAGGCATGCACCCCCTTTCTATCTACTTTTTAGCAGGGGAATAAGTCCCCATGTACTCTCGTATGGGTGCATGACACATGGGCAGATGTCTAAGTATCCAGGGTCAACATTTGACCAATGTTCGAAGATAAGATTTAGTAGGTGATGAAAAATGGTAGGTGTTGTCTCAAATTTATCTCATAAATTAAGATAATTTTTCTAATCTAGACATGCTTCAGTCAGACCAAGTAAAGATTTTTGAGTGAGCCCAAACATATTTGGCTCAATCGAGAAAAATTTTAATGATTATCAAAGGAGAACATTAGGCTCAATCGTGTGCTAGCATAATTTTCTTGAACCAAATTGAATCTTATTCAAATCAATTGAACTGAGTTAATCCAATTGATGATATCTACATCCAACTCTTATTTGTGTGACCCAATTAGGTTCAGTTCCATATGGTAATGGGATATATCATGATCTCTATCATCGATATCATTGAAACACTTTCCAATGGATCAGAACATTTTTTATTCAGATAACTAATATGATCGATCATCCAAATCATTCTAATTGCTCCCAAAATTTACTAGTGACACCTAGCAGCATATGGTGGCAACCCATTAGAATTGAAAGAAAACCTCTTGGTGCAGTTACCTATGTGATTAAGTTCCTTTATCTTGAGCTCCGACCAGATTAGGGTTAAAGTGATCTCGTCAAACCCTAATTTTTGTCATATGAATTAATCATTTGATTCAAGTCCAATGTGAAAATCCTAATAGAATCTCTTTCTATTATTTCACTCTGCCATGGCCATGGGCTTATGGACTTGATTCTCATGATCATCATAGGGCTGCTCCTTATCTACCGAGATAGATAGATTCCTAATTGGTGCAATCCAATTTCTGCAATGAACATGCTATAGCCAACATACATCTCAGGATTTTGAATGGCTAGGAGATCGAGTTATGGTGTAGTCAAACTGTAACACCCTCAAGGTGAACTACCGATGCACCTCAGGTTAAAGAAATAGACAAACTACTACAGCTTCGAGCCTGTCATCGACGAGAAGGTAGACTTCTTGATGACTGCTCGAGGTGGTCACGCTCAGTGCCCTCGTTTTCTAATGAGTACCTATACTCTTACTCTGGTATCTCTACACTATAGACCTAAGACTCATCTATCTAAAAGAAGCGATCATACACCAACCTTCCGAATCAATCACCATCCTCATGATGATCCTATGGTCCGAAGCATTTTATGAGTTAATAATAAAAATTCTTATCTTAAATTTTCAACTCTTGAAAATATGAACTATCACTACCATTAATTCAAGGGATGTATCACAGACACTTTAAAATACACTCTGTGATAGAAAATAATCTATTTTATTATTTATAGTTAAAATTATAATTTTGTCCTTAGAAGTGTATTACAAGTGTCAGCCAATCTGGCTTCTAGGGTATACATATCTAACAATTTATCTCTTTGACCTCTATGCATAAGATGACTTAGGGTTTAACTATCAGTTCTGAAAGATACATCCAAATCGTGTCTTAAAGAAATTAGTCCTATGACCCCTCACTAGGACTACCCTAGCCAAGGCTTTGCTAAATTGAAACACTATTGAACATAGCTCCTGAGTTCAGGAGTGGTCAATCCCATCTTCACTCATGCACCGACTCCTCAAGTACTTGACTGTACCTAAAAATTGAAGAAACTAGATCTTGGGTTGCATGGGTAGATCTTGAAACTTTTTCAAGATCAGGCAATGAAAGACTTAAATAAATCAAATATTTATTTAAATAAATATGTAAATACCTAGATCTCAGATCTATTATATGATCAAGGCATAATATTAAATCAAAAATTAAAAACATAAAGGAGAAGAAATGGTTGATCACATCAATCTAGATCTACACTACATCTAATATAGGTATGAAATCAATAGATCAGATCTATTACTTGTGCAAGTTAGACATTCTAACATGCTTATCCAGGCTTGAGAATGAAGTCACAAGCCACACACATGTCCAAGCTCTAGGAGTTGTCCACACGAGCCTACGAACTCTGATTTGAAGTTCGATGCAAGAAATCAATACAGCATGCTAGTACCATGCTGATCCTTTTTCGACGGTCGATCCGATGCTCCCTTCTTCAAAACATGTATTCTCCTAAATATGAGAAGGAAGAGGAGAGTTTTCTGATCTAAGACTCTCTTAGATAAAACTCAAAAGAAAGAGGAGAGATAAAGAATAAAACAGCCCTAGAAGAAGATCCTCTTCTTCTTCTCTTTTTTGTTACCTAGACATCTAGTTTGGTGCCTATGGAACCCCCATGCCGAAGGACCTTCTTCCTCTAATTTTTGCACACCCCAAAACTCCCCCAATGCTTTATATTTCATGAAAATTTCAGCTAAAAATTCTTTTTAAATTATGAGATATGCAGAGTCCAAGTTTGGCCAAATTCTTAGACTAGGAAAGATATTAAATGGCAAGTTATTGGGGTGCCCAACTCTTGGGCGCTCCCACCTTTTTTTCTGCCATGGACCAGCAAGGGGGGCACACAAAAAAAATTCTCTTGTACTATGAAAATAAAAGAAAAGAAGGAAGGATGGGTTGGCACACTTATTGGAAGAGTTTCGGTTGTTTCAAAATACTATCTCATAGGATTTCAAATCAAAACAAACTCCAACTTTGACTTAGTCTATTACCCAACTTCCTAATGAGAAATAGAGAAGAGGAGGGAGACATGAGAAGGCCTTGGCATGGAGAATCTTCATGTAAAAATAAAAAAACCAAAAAAAGTGAGGCGTGAGGATTAGGTGGCGCAAGTGATAGGGAGTCCTAGTCACACTAGGACTCCTATTTTGACTTGGTCAAACAAGATCTTTTAACCAAATAAAATCAAGAGTAAACCAACTCAAGTAAATAAGGCCTTAACCCATTTAAGAACTTAATTAAATTAGATTTAATTTTCTATTCAAATTAGAAAATTGGGTTGACCCAAGTCCTAGTTGAATTAAGACTAGTTTTTTCCTTGCACTTGGCTTATCCAATAAACCAATTGGACTTGATCCAATCAAGCCCAAACCATATCTAATTAAATCATATTTAACTAGACTTAATCTCATCCCTTTGGCTTAATAAAATTAAGCCAATTAGCAATCTAATTACTAATCGATTCTCCTGCAACACTTGCATTAGGTTAAACACCAATCGTATTGATTGTTTAACACTAAAATGATTCTTAATTGTTGATCAACCATCCGATCAAATTGTGAGCTCTAATGTGTGTGACATCGTAGGTCCGAACTTAAGCTGGTAGCAGTGGAATAGATTTCTATACCAATTAAAGTGACCATCTAGCAATGATACCCGACTGTCGGATAGGTCAAACATGTAGAACAACATCCTTAGAACCCTTGCTGATATAGTTTCCATATAATTTATCCTCTTGACCAAAATGCTCATAGGACACCTCAGAGTTCAACTGTCAACTCTGATCAGGTTGTTCACATTGTATTTCAAAATATCAAATCCATTTGATGGATTATCCTAGCCAAGGTTTTACTATATTGAAATACAGTGATACATTCTTCTCCAACTCTTGGAGTAGTCAATCCCATCTTGATCACACTCTGACTTCGCAAGTACTTGACTGTACCCAGAAGTCTTTCATTACTGAATTAGAAATTCAGTTAGTCTGGTACCAAAGCATAGTGAGTTGCTTGTAGATCACTAAGATTATTTTAGGTCAAAGGGATACTTATACCTATAACCCATCAGAGATATTCTTGATAGCAGAATGCTCTAGAGTTGGTCACGTTCAATGATGATGTACCTATACTTCTCACCTATATGCCATATTAGTATATCCATACTCCTTGGTTAAGAGGACAACGAACTTGTATGGCATACAGCGACCTATGCTCGATTGATGTTGTTGTCCTTATTAACAGCTTATCATTTGATCGTGAATAAATTTAAGGACTAATCGATAAATCCTCTCTTTATCGAAGCTAAATAGTCCTAAGGACTTCATCACAATAATGAAGTTCGTTAGAAGATGAATACTTAAGATGAAAAATGCTAAAAATATATTTTATTTTTACTGAATCAATTACAAATATAAAGTAGCTCAACTATTAACAGACTGACGATTGACTTTGGGATACATTTTTCAACAACTTTCACTTATCCTAAAGCCACTCGGCACAGTATCTAATACCCATCTTTGACTTATGGTTGTCGAACTCCTTTATTGCCAATGCTTTAGTGAAGGGGTCGGCCAGGTTCTCCTTTCTATCGATCTTCTGAAGGTCGATGTCACCTCGATCCCCGATCTCTCGGACCAGGTTAAAGTAGTGCAGAATATGCTTTGTCCACTGATGTGCCTTCGGTTCTTTCACCTAAGCAATGGAAACTGTGTTGTCGTAGTAGAGCAGGACCGAACCATCAAGGGAGGGTGCTACTTCGAGCTTGGTGATAAACTTTCTCAGCCACACAGCCTCCTTTGCAGCATCTGATGCTGCCACGTACTTTGCTTCGCAAACAGAGTCTGCCATAGTATGCTAGTTGAAACTTTTCCAGCAAATGGCTCCACTATTCAGAGTAAAGATATATTCCAACGTACTTCTACTATCATCATGGTCAGATTGAAAGCTGGAGTCTGTAAATCTCATAAGTTTTAGATCTGACTTGCCATAAACTAAGCATTGATCCTTAGTATTTCTCAAATACTTAAGTATGGCTTTAAACACCTTTCCGTGATTTTCTCCATGATTAGACTGGTATCTACTCACTACTCCTAGTGAGTATGCCACGTCTGGTCTCATACATGTCATGGCATACATGATAGATCCTACTGTCGAAGGATATGGGACTCTACTTATATGCTCTCTCTCTTTAGGAATTGTCGGACAATGCTTCTTAGAGAGAGAAATTCCATGGCCAATCAAAAGATAGCTTTTTTTGGAATTCTCAATGCTGAACCTCTTCAGCACAGTATCTATGTATGTGGACTAGGATAATCTAAGCATCCTTTTAGATCTATCCCTATAGATCTTCATCCTTAGGATGTAGGATGCTTCACCTAAGTCCTTCATAGAGAATTATGATGACAACCAGACTTTTATTCCGTATAGTGTGGGGATATCATTCCCGATTAAGAGAATGTCATGCACGTATAAAATAAGAAATACCACTACTGGACCATTTGCCCATTTATAAATGTAGGATCCTTCTCCATTCTTAACAAAGCCATACGTTTTGATCACTTTATCAAAATGCATGTTCCAACTCCAAGATGCCTACTTCAGTCTATAAATAGATCTCTGAAGCCTGTACACCTTAGACTCATTTATGGATGTGAACCCCTCAGGTTGTATCATATACACCTCTTCGGTCAACTCTCCATTCAGGAAAGCTGTCTTCACATCCATCTGCCAGATCTCATAGTTCATATGGATAGCAATTACAAGCATAATCCGAATGGACTTGAGCATTGCCACAGGAGAGAACATCTCGTCATAGTCAATGCCATAACGTTGACGATACCCCTTGGCAATCAGATGGGTTTTATAGGTCTCCACCTTTTCGTCTGCGCCCCTCTTCCTTTTGAAGACCCATTTATATCCAGTGGGTTTAACCCCTTTGGGTGGGTCGACCAATATCCACACATCGTTGACCTTCATAAACTATATTTTAGATTTCATGGCTTCAAGCCATTTCTCAGAATCAGATCTCTGCATAGCATCCATATAGGCGATCAGATCCTCATCATTTTCATCGAGTTCGATGGGATCACCATCTCGGATCAAGAAATCATACTATCTATCCGACTGATGTGGTACTCTACCAGATTGCCTTAATGATGTAGGTACACCAGGTTTCGAATTTGATCTAATCGAATCCGGTTCTAGTTCAGCTATAGGTGTCGATTTTTTTACCTATTGAACTTCATAAAGTTCAACCTTAGAGGCAACAGTTCCTTCACCAAGGAATTTCTTTTTCAAAAAGGTTTCCCTAACACTGACGAATACCTTTTGTTCATAGCATGATAGAAATAGTATCGTTTTATCTCTTTTGGGTATCCTATAAATGTGCACTTGTCAGACCTAGGTAAAAGTTCATCTATAACTAACCATTTGACATAAGTCGAGCACCCCCAAATCCTAAGGTATGAAAGTGCTGGCTTACGCGCTGTCCATATCTCATATAGAGTCTTAACTATAGACTTACTTGAAATCCTATTTAACAAATAATAAGCCAATTTGAGTGCATATCCCTAGAAGGATATCGGTAAGCTAGCAAAATCCAACATGGATCAGACCATGTCTAATAGAGTTCGATTCCTTCTTTCAGACACACCATTATGCTGTGGTGTTCATGGAGGAGTCCATTAGGAGAGAATCCAATTCTCTCCTAGATATGTGAGAAACTCACCAGAAAGGTATTCCCCTCCTTGATTAGATCGAAGAGTTTTAATACTCTTTCCAGTTTATTTTTATACTTCACTTCGAAATCATTTGAACATTGCAAAAGAATTCGACTTATCTTTCATCAGATAGACATATTCATATCTGGATAGATCATTTGTGAAAGTAATGAAATAGACATATCCATCTTTGGCACTTATGCTCATTGGTCCATATACATAGTATATACTCGACCTAAGAGCTCAGTGGCTCTTTCACCTTCTCTAATAAAAGGTGACTTGGTCATTTTACCAAGAATATAGGATTCACAACTTGGTAGTGATTCACAATCACTATCTTTGAGGATTTCCTCTTGAGTTAACCTATCTATCCGGTTCTTGTTTATGTGACCTAGCCTTCAATGCCATAAGTAGATATCTGACATACTATCTAATCTAGGATGCTTGCTGGTTGAATAGATTACATTAATAGGTTATGATAGCATATAGACACCATTATTTAAATATCCACAAAAAATGATAACACCATTCATAATGATATTACAAACTTATTTCTTTATTGAAATTTTATAATCATTTTTGGTCAGAAGGCCTATAGAAATGATATTTAAAAAGAAATTGGGACAGAAGTGATAATCACTAAGAACAATGTTATGGGACTCAAATACAAGTTTCAAAATTCCTAAAGCTAGAACTGGAACTGGTCTTCCATCTCCAACATTCAAAAACCTTTCACCTTGCTCGAATATCTTACTGACCTGCAATTCCTGCAATGAATTGTAAATATGGTAAGGGCTACCAATATCTAATACCTAGTTAGTAATATCATAAATAGAGAAATTACAAGGAGTTATCATACAATTACCTTGCCCAGCAACAGCTTACTTCTTTCTCTACCTGTTCGGATCTAGAGAGGCAATGTACTGAGGACAGTTTTTTTTCTAGTGCCCCTACTTCTTGCAAAAACAGCATTCAGCTTGACTCTTATCGGACTTGATCTTCCTAGTCTGGCCCTATATGGATGTCCCAGCCTAAACTTGCACCTTCTTAGCTTTCTTCTTCTTATTTTTCTTCTCTTTTCTGAAGGGTCAAGAGTCAGAAGATGAACCTCCCACTATGTTCACCAACTCTTTGTAGAGTTGGTGACCCATCTCAAAGATCTGAAGTAACCCCAGTAACCCATAGTAGTCTACTTCAGGCTTTGTCATTCTAAAATGAGTAAGGAATGGGAGAAACGACTTCGACAATGAGTTCAATATTGCATCTTTCCCGAGCTGTTTATGTAAGGAAAAGCTGAGCTTGCTCAATCACTCTATCAAATCGATCATGTACAATACACGATCAGTAATACAGGCACCATCCCGCATTCTGGCATTGAAGATGGCATAACTAATCTTGTGCCTCTCTACATCATTGAGTGTGCCAAAGGAATCCTCCAACACTTGAAGCATGTCCTTTGGCTGAGCCATCTCAAATCTATGATTGAACTCATCGCTCATAGCAGCCAGCATGATGTAGCGAACCATGGTTCGATCACTGAGATTCTAGTAAGTGTCTTTGATTGTTCCACGTGCATTGGCAGCTGGCTCCTCAAGTGCAGGATTCGTCAGCACATTGAGGATCTGTTCATGCTCTAAGACTATCTTCAACTTTTGATACCAGCTACCAAAGTTGGGTCTCACCAACTTATCATTATCCAATAATGATCGAAGCGATAAGGAAGTGGCCATATCTGCACAAAGAAAAAACATAACCTAATTAGTAATTGATTTATTAAACCTAAAGATTTGAACTTTAATCAAAAGGTTCTTCCACTACTTATTCAAATTGGTAGTCTCTACCTCCAATCCGAGGAATTATCATAATTCCTTAGTGGGTACTAGAATCCACATAGACTATACACAAGCTCAACTTTGGTTGGCCCACCCATGTACATCTAAGGGTAGGTTCATAGCTAATTATTTCTTCAAACAACTTCTAGTAATTAAATTTTGCCCCAGCCCCTGATCAGTTGGCTTTGGCCTTCTCAGAAAAGAGTCCAATTAGGTTCAATCATTAACATGACCATACTTGACCCATCTAACCAATGAATGATCAGGCCCAACTTTGGTTGGCCCACCTAACCATCATTTAGAAAGATGTATCCAAGAGATCATATAATGAATGATAATTTCATCAACCGATAAGCACCAGGCCTTTGGGCCTCCTATGATTATCCAATTGATGGACCCATTATCATCCACTTTAATAGGAGGCTATGATCTAGTTATCATATAACTATTTTATTTTAAGGACCTTATAATTTTAGAGGAATTATTTATAGAAGTGAGTAGGTTAGATTAACCAGCTTGTCATGATCCTCTGACTGGCTTCACCAAGTCAGCATAAGGGAGACCACTAACAGGCTGGTCTAAGAGCACCAAAATCAGTCATACTGATTTACCTAGTTGACATGGGTCAACTCAAATTGTCAAGTGATCTGATCAAAACTCAATTTCACCAAGAAGGCCAGGTAAGTGAGATCGGATTGAAGGGTTTGCCAAAACTTGCCTTAGACACCATCGAAAATGGTCAGGTAAGCAGGCTGCCAATTAAAAACCACCAGTCATATATGCCAAACTTACCTTAGACACCAACTGATTTAATTAGTCTTGATTAGATCAACCTAATAGTTTGAGCTAGACCTCTTAGCCAAGAATCAAGTCTATTTGGTTCTTATTAAAGACATGGACTTGACCAACTATAACTATTGTAATTGATCTAGAGAATCCTTGACCTAATATAAGACAATAATTAATTAGATTTAGTCAATTCTCTAATTATGTCCATTCTTTAATCTAACCGTAGGTCTAACCCAATTAATGGACCTTATCCCCACTAACCTATTAACCCAATATGTTATGATGCGTATCATAGGATCTTCAATTTACAATCCTAGAACCTAATCAAATAACTTCTTAATTCTTAATTAAGTTTTGGACTGAGGGTTGGGGTTTGACTTTTCAAAAATGATTATCATATTTGTAAAATATTTTTACAATATATTTCTATCAACCAAGTTGCATGTTTGATTCATAATCAATATGCAAGTAAAATAAACATGAAACTACTTTAGATCTAATCTAAACAGGTTCATGTAATTGAAACAGTTTCAATAATGATCAATCATAAATCTCCCTAGATTAAATCTAATATATTTATGATGATTAAAATTAGATTAAAATATTTTTAATTAGATCATAAAATCTTTTAGATATAATCTAAATTTTATGATCAATATTTTAGATCAGCACGTACTAGGATAACCATTCCACTGTATGGGGTAGACCTTACAGCAGCACAACCTTATGGCAATCCATGCAATCTAAAATATTTTATTTTTAGATCTAAAATTATTTTAAATCTATTAAATCATAAATAAAATTAAATTAAATCTAATAAATTGATTATTAGAGTCAAATTATCACAAACTAGGATAACCTTTCCACTGTAAGGGATAAACCTTACAGTAGGACAACCTTATAGCAGTTCGTGAGATCTGAATTTTTAATTATAGATTTAATAATTAGATTATAAATTAGAGCTAATCTAAGAAATAATCTAAATATGTACAAAAATCATGTAATAAGAATTGAGGCTCTGATACTAATTGAAGGAACCAGATCTAGGGTTTCACGGGTGGATCTTGAAACTTTTTCAGGATCAGATAGCAGAAGACTTAAATAAATTAAATATTTATTTAAATAGATATATAAGTATCAAGATCTTAGATCTATTACATGATCAAAGCATGATATTAAATAAAAAATTAAAAATATAAAGGAGAAGGAAAGGTTGATCACATCAACCTAGATCTATACTACATCTAATGCTGGTATGAAATCAATAGATCAGATCTATTACTTATGCAAGTTAGATATTCTAACATGCTGATCTAGGCTTGAGGATGAAATCATGAGTCGACCTCTAGGAGTCGTCCACACGAGCCTATGATTTTTGATCTGAAGTCCGATGTTGGAAATCAGCACAACGTGCTAGTACCGTGCTAATCCTTCTTCAATGATCGATCCGATGCTTTCTTCTTAAAAAATTAGACTCTCCAAAATATGAGAAAGAAAGGAGTGTTTTTTGATCTGAGACTCTCTTAGAAAAAACTCAAAAGAAGGAGAGATGAAGAATAAAATAGCCCTAGAAGAAGACACTCTTCTTCTTCTCTTTTCTCTCACCTAGACACCTGGTTTGGTGCCTATGGAACCCCCATTCCCAAGGATCCTCTTCCTCTGATTTTTATACACCCTAAATCAATTCCATAGCTCTATATTTCATCAAAATTTTAGCTCAAAATTCTCTTTAAATAATGAGATATGTGGAGCCCAAGTTTGGTCAAATTCTTAGACTTGGAAAGATATTAAATGGCAAGTTGTTGGGGTGCCCAACTCTTGGGTGCCCCAACCATTTTTTCCACCATGGACCAGCAAGTGGGGCACAAAAGAAAGTCATCTATTACCATGAAAATAAAAAAAAATAAGGAAGGATGGGTCGGCACACTTATGGGAAGAGTTTTGGTTGTTTCAAAATACTATCTCATAAGATTTCAAATCAAAACAAACTCCAACTATGACTTAGTCCGTTACCCAACTTCCTAATGAGAAATAGAGGAGAGGAGGGGGGTGTGAGAAGGCCTTGGCATGGAGAATCTTCATGTAAAAATAAAAAGCCAAAGAGGGTGAGGCATGAGGATTAGATGGCGCAAGTGATAGGGAGTATTAGTCACACTAGGACTCTTGTTTTGACTTGGTCAAACAAGATCTTTTAACCAAATAAAATCAAGACTAAACCAACTGAATTAAATAAGACCTGAACCTATTTAAGAATTTAATTAAATTAAATTAAATTTTAATTTAATTTTCTAATCAAATTAAAAAATTGGGTTGACCCAAGTCCTAGTTGAACTAGGACTAATTTTTTCCTTGCACTTGGATTACCCAATAAATCAATCGAACTTGATCCAATCAAGTCCAAACTAAATCTAATTAAATTATATTTAATTAGACTTAATCTTAGCCCTTTGGCTTAATAAAATTAAGCTAATTAGCAATCTAATTGCTAATCGATCCTCCTGTAACACTTGTACTAGGTTAAACACCAATCATATTAATTGTTTAACCCTAGAACGATTCTTAATCATTGATCAATCATTTGATCAGATCATGAGCTCTAATATGTGTGACCTCATAGATTCGAACCTAAGTCGATAGCATAGGAATAGATTTTTATACCAATCAAAGTGATCATCTAGCAATGATATCCGACGATCGGATAGATCGAATGTATAGAACAACATCCTTAGAACCCATGCAGATATAGTTTTCATATAATTTATCTTCTTGACCAAAATGCTCATAGGACACCTCAGAGTTCAACTATCAACTCTGATCAAGTTGTCAATGTTGTATTTTAAAATATCAAATTCATATGATGGATTATCCTGGCTAAGATTTTGCTATATTGAATTACATTCATACATTCTTCTCCAACTCTTAGAGTGGTCAATCCCATCTTGATCACACTCTAACTTTGCAAGTACATGACTATGCTCAGAAGCCTTCCATTACTGAATTAAAAATTTAGTTAGTTTGGTACCAAAGCATAATGAGTTGCTTGCAGGTCACTGAGATGATCTTAGATCAAAGGGACACTTTTACCTATATCCCATCAGTGATATTTTCGATATCAGAATGCTCTAGAGTTGATCATATTTAATGACGATGTACCTATACATCTCACCTATATGCTATACCAGTGTCTCCACACTCCTTGGTTAAGGGGATAACCAACCTATATGGCATACAGTGATCTATGCTCGATAGATGCTGTCGTCCTTATTAACAGTCTATCATTTGGTCGTGAACAAATATAAGGACTAATCGATAAATCCTCTCTTTATCAAAGCTAATAGTCCTAAGGACTTTATCACAATAATGAAATTCGTTAGAAGATGAATACTGATGATGAAAAATACCAAAAATATATTTTATTTATTAATGAATAAATTATAAATATAAAGTAGCTCAACCATCAATAGGCTGACGATTGACTTTGGGACACATTTTTCAACAAAAATCTTCCATCACTGAATTAGAAATTAAGGTAGTTCGGCACTAAAGCATAGTGAGTTGCATGGAAGTCACCGTGGTAATCTCAGGTCGGAGGAGCACTTATGCCCATATCTAATCAGAGAAATTCTTGATAGTAAAAAAGCTCTAAAGTTGGCCACGTTCAATGCAGATATACCCTTACATCTCACCTACATTGCATACTAGTGTCTCCACACTCCTTGGTTAAGTGGACAACCAATCTATATGACACACAACAATCTATACTTGATAAATATTGTCATCCTTGGTAACCACATATCATTTGGTTGCAAACAAATTTAAGGACTAAACGATAAATTATCCTTCGTCGATTCTAAATAGTACTAAGGACTTCATCACAACAGTCAAGAATTTATTAAAAGATGAAAAGTTTATGATGAAAAAATTAGAATAATATTTATTCAACTAATAATTCATACATAATTACATAAAATAGCTCAATCATCAATAGACTGACAATTGGCTTTGGGATACTATTTTCAACAATCTCCTACTTGGCCTAAAGTTAATTGGTGCAGTATCGTATATCCATCTTCGACTTAAAATCATCGAACTCCTTCACCACAATGGCTTTAGTGAATGGATCGGCCAAGTTTTTTTTTTTGTTGATCTTCTAAAGATCAACATCACCACGATCCACAATCTCCAAGATAAGATGAAAACAATGTAGAATATGCATTATCCGCTGGTGTGCCTTTGATTCCTTCGCTTGAGCTATGACTCTAGAGCTGTCATAGAAAAGCAGAACTGAACTATCAAGGAAGAGTGCTACTCCAAGCTCGATGATGAATTTCTTCAACCACATCACTTCTTTAGCAGCATCTGATGCAGCAAATACTCCACCTCATATATTGAATCGCCACGGTGTGCTACTTGAAACTTTTTCAGCAGACAACACCACCATTAAGGGTAAATGATAATTATCATAAATTATTAAATAAAAATATTAAAATATATATTAATTTAATATTTATTTAGAAGAATTAATATTTTTATGGATGTTTTATAGGAAAGAAGTCCACCAATACAAAGAGCTCGATTTATGGGTTCCAACGTAATAAATTTTACTCAAATTAGAGCTAAAATAAGAAACTTATGAAGCCTAGAAGTTTCAAATAAATAAAGAAAAAAAATTAGACTGGTGCATGGTGGATCGACTAGCCGATTCATGGAATAGGCATAGACCATCCAGCTCAGTAAACATAGCCAATCAGTGCGCGCCACGTGGTGAATCTAGACCGCTAAGAGATCTATGAAAATTATATCATGGCTCACGAGGGTAGTTTCATAATTTTAGGTGGTGCGGAGCACTATGATTGGTGGAGGTCTTCGATGCAGTTGGCTCATGGGGTCTACAGCTACAGTTTTGCATGATCGTGCAATACCCATCTTGAAGGAAAAATCTTATTTCCTGGGTTAGGTTAGTTCAGATCTGATTTGACCAAGAAGAATATTTCAAAGATTTTTCCTCTTAGATCTAAATCAGATCTGATACTTTTCAGATCTGATTAGATGGATTTAATAAAATAAAATAAAAATAAATTAAATCAAATTTAATTTATACCTTGTTCTTGGGTAATCTTATTATCCTATGACGATCCTGCTGATTGCCTGAGGTTCTGGATGCAGCCACGCAATCGTCTGACCTCTACCGATATCCACTCGGGTAGGATCTAAATATCTCTTTCTTCTCAATTTTTACTCCAAAGATCAGATCTAAAACCGATCTTGATGGTCTTCAAAATAACTTTTGAAAATCCGATGTCGTCTCTTGCAGTAGTGCTGCCTTCTTCCTTTCTTGTCGCCTTTCTCTTGCCTAGATCGCACCAAACTTGAGCCCAAAGCCTTTTGGGTGTGGAGAGGAGAGAGAGGACTAGAGGTAGGCATAAAGGAGTGAGGGAGAGGGCTATGTGGCATGGGCAAAGGGAGAAGTCTCTAAAACCTAGTCTTGGATAGGGTTTATATAGACCCTACTGCGCCATGCAGAGCCACATCATCCCGACCAATCATATCTCATCATGCAATCAGATCTAAATATGATTGGTGGGATGACATCATCTGATCTAATCAGATGAGAGCCCCTCTCCAACATAAGGTGGCACCAAGACTAGTCAAAGTAGAGTCTTTGGCACCACCTAGTTTGATACCATGAAGCAACCTGGAGTCCCATGAAGATGGGACTCCAGGCGTCATTATCCTTAGGTGCATGCCTCCCTGGGTGTGCACCCCCTCCCCCCTCCTTTCCTCTTTCTAGTAGGGGGACAAACCCCCATCTGCTCTCCTATGGATGCATGACACATGGGAAGATGTCTAAGGATCAAAGGTCAATGTTTGACCAAAGTCAAAAGACAAGAATTAGCAGATGATGGAAAATGGTAGGTGTTATCTCAAATTTATCTCATAAATTAAGACAATCCTTTTCTAACCTGAACAAGCTCTAGTCAAACCAAGTAAAGGTATCTAAGTGAGCCCAAACACATTTGGCTCAGTCGAGATAACTTTTAATGATTGTTGAAGGGGAACATTAGGCTCAATCGTGTGCTAGCATGATTTTTTCGAACCTAATTGAATCTAATTCAAATCAATTGAATTGGGTTAGTCCAATTGATGATATCCAGATCCAAACCCTTATTTCTATGACCTAGTTAGGTTTAGTTCTGTATGATAATGAGATATATCGTGATCTCTATCATCGATATCATCAAAATACTTTTCGATGGATCAGAACTTTTCTGATTCAGACAACTAGAATGATCGATCATCCAAATCATTCTAATTGCTCCCAAAATCCACCAGTGACACCTAGTAGTATATGGTGGCAACCCATCAGAACTGAAAATGAACCTCTCGGTGTAGTTATCTGTGTGATTAAGTTCTTCTATCTTGAGCCCCGATCGGATTAGGGTTAAGGTGAACTCGTCAAACTCTAATTTCCATCATATGAATTAATCATTCGATTCAAGTCCGATGTGAAAACCTTAATAGAAACTCTTTCTATCATTTCACTCTACCATGGCCATGGACTTATGGACTTGATTCTCATGATCATCATAGGACTACTCCTCATCTACGGAGGTAGATAGGTTCCCTCTTGGTGCAATCCAATTCCTACAATGATCATGCTATAGCCAACATACACCTCAGAATTCCGAATGGCTAGGAGACCGAGTCATGGTGTAGTCAAACTATAACACCCTCAAGTTGAATTATCGATGCACCTCTAGTCAAAGAACCAGACACACAACTACAGCATCGAGCCAGTCATTGATGAGAAGGTAGACTTCTTTATGACTGCTCGAGGTGGTCATGCTCAATACCCTCGTTCTCTAACTAGTACCTATACTCTTGCTCCAGTGTCTCTACACCATAGACTCAAGACTCATCTACTTAAAGAAGCGATTGTACAGCAACCTTTCGGATCAATCACCATCCTCATGATGATCCTATGGTCAGGAGCATTTTATGAGTTAATAATGAAAATTCATGTCTTAAATTTTCAACTCTTAAAAATAAAAATTATCATTACCATTAACTCAAGGGATGTATCACAGATACTAAATATATATTATGATAGAAAGTAATCCATTTTATTATTTATAGTCAAATTTATAATTTTGTCCTTAGAAGTGTATAATAAGTGTCAGCTAATTTTGGCTTCTAGGGCATACACATATCTAACAAACTCCCACTTAATCAAAAGCCAATTAGCTACAAATCTAAATCCCATCTTCTCAAGGTGGGCTTCGATCTTCTGCTGGCCCAACGACTTTGTAAGTGGGTCCACCGCATTATCTGCGGAGTCGACTCTCTTGACTTCGACGTAATCTTTCTCTAGATAATCACGGATGAGGTGGTATTGCTGCTCGATGTGCTTAGATTTTTAGTGAGACCTTGGCTCCTTAGCTAGGGCTATGGCGCCATTATTGTCATAGTATAGAGGAATGGCATCTGATGGCATCACTCCGATCTCTACAGCAAACTTCTTGTATCAGAATGCTTTCTTTGCAGCTTTTGATTCAGTGATGTACTCTACTTTTATGGTGGAATCTGCTATCACTGTCTGCTTGGAACTCTTCCAACTGACAGCACCATAATTACACACAAACAGACTCCCAGATATTGACTTTTGATCATCTACATCGAACATAAAATCCAAGTCTGTATACCCCTAGTGTTGGAGTTCTCCATTACCAAAAACCAACAATATATCCTTAGTTCTTCTCTAGTACTTAAGGATAAATTTAATAGAAGTTCAGTGTTCTTCATCTGGATTCGACTGATATCTGCTCGTGACACTCACAGCATGGGCTATATCGGGTCGTGTACATAACATGGCATACATGAGGCTCCCTATTGCTGAAGCATAAGGGATCTTGCTCATGTGTTGTATTTCCTCAGGTATGCTTGGGCACATCTTCTTGGAAAGATGAATGCCATGTCTAAAGGGTACCAAACCCCTCTTAGAATTTTTTATACTAAACCTTTTTAGCATTTCCTCTATATACATCTTCTATGAAAGTCCTAGCATCCTATTCAGTCTATCTATGTAGACCTTAATTTCTAGAATAAAGGATGCTTCTCCTAGGTCTTTCATGGAGAATTCTTTGGATAACCACATTTTAACTGTGGTCAACATAGGAATATATTCCCAATAAGGAGGATATCATCCACATACAATACGAGGAAGATAATAGCACTCCCACTGATCTTTTTGAAAATACATGGTTCCTCATCATTTTTGATGAAGCCAAACAATTTGATCACATCATTAAAATGAGTATTCCAGCTTCGAGATGCTTGCTTAAGTCCATATATGGACCTTTGCAGCTTGCATACATTGTGATTAGCATCACTAGATATAAAACCTAATGGTTGTTCCATATAGATATTTTCCTCAAGGTATCCATTTAAGAATGCCATTTTTACATCCATTTGCCATATTTCATAATCAAAATAGGCTACAATAGAAAGCAATTTGTGGATGGATTTTATCATAGCTACTGGCGAAAAGGTATCCTGATAGTCAATAACTTTGCGTTGACCACAACCTTTTACCACTAATCTAGCTCTGAATGTTTCTACATTTCCATCTACACCAACCTTTCTCTTATAGATCCATTTACACCCAATAGGTACTATACCTTCTAATGGATCTACCAAGGTCTAGACCTGGTTTGAGTGCATCGAGTCAATTTCTAACTTCATTGCCTCTGATCATTTCTCAAAATCGATATCCGATATCGCCTTGTCATAGATTTTAGGATTATCACCATGAACCTCATGACTTATGAGGAATATTTTCTCTACTTCTTCTAAAATAGTACCTATGTACCTCTCAAGAGGATGGAAAACTCTTTTTGATCTACGAGATGGAGGAGGTAGTGATTGTATTGGCTCAACCTGATTTGGTTCCATTTGGTTCTTAGCTCATTGCTCTTGTGAGACTTTCTCCTCGAGCTTGATCTGCTTTTCAATGCCGCCATCTTGAATAAACTATTTCCAAGAAAGATGGCATGTCGACTCACAATCATATTGTGATCTTCCAAAATGTAGAAATAATATCCTAATGACTCTTTAGGATATCCTATAAATCAAGCTCTAAAGGACCTATAGTCTAACTTGTCCACTTATTGTCTTTTGACATGAGCCTAACAACCCCAAATTTTGAGATGACTCAGACTTGATTTCTTGCCATACCGTATCTCATACGGTGTGGTAGGAACGATTTTAGAAAAAATTCTATTTAGTAAGTATATTGTAGTTAACAGACTGTGTCCCCAAAGAAAATCAGGGAGGTCTATGAAGCTCATCATGAATCAGACCATATCTAATAGGATCCGATTCCTTCGTTCTAAAACCCCATTGTGTTGAGGTGTTCCAGGTGGAGTCCATTGAGAGACTATGCCATTTTTCTTAAGATAGTCCAAGAATTTTTGACTAAGGTATTCACCTTCTCGATATGATCGAAGAACCTTAATGGGTTTTTTAGTTTGCTTTTCTACTTCATGTCTGAATTTTTTGAACTTTTTAAAAGCTTCAGACTTGTGTCTCATAAGATACACAAACCCATATAGAGATAAATCATTGATAAAGGTTATGAAGTAGACAAAGTTGCCTCTAGTTGGAACATCAAATGGGCCGCACACATCAGTATGTACTAGGGCAACAAGATCCGTGGCCCTTTCCCTATGTCCTACAAAAGGAAGCTTAGTCATTTTATCATGAAGACAAGATTCACAAATTGGATATGACTCGAAAGTCAACGAACTTAATAGCCTGGTTTCTTTCAATTTGTTAATCCTATCTTCTGCTATATGACGTAGTCTTAGGTGCTATAGATACCTATCATTTGGATAATCCCTAGGTCATTTCATGGCATTCACATTTTGGTTGATATTAAAAATAGATACATCAATATATAACTGGTAAAGACCGTTAATAAGGAAACCACTTATAATTTTATTTTTTCATAAAGAATGTTATAATGGTCCTTAAGAAAACTAATTACATATCCTTCTAGTGCTAAGCATGAAACAAAAAATAAATTTCTACTTGCTGCAGGCATATAATAATAATCTTTTAATACTAAGTCTAAACCAGATGGTAGTCGAAGGGGGTATGTTCCCACGGCCATAGCAACAACTCTTGCTCCTTTTTTGATGTGTAGGATCATATCACCATCCCTCAGCCTCCTGCTATCCTCAAGACCCTGCATGAAAGTGCACAAATGGGCACTAGAACCAGAGTGAAGCACCCAACTGAATGTAGAAGAAACCATAAGGTTAGACTCAATAATGAGCATACCTCTAGAAGAACCTACCTCCTTATTATTTAGGGTGGCTAGGTATGTAGGGCAGTTCTGCTTCCAGTGGCCGTCAGTATTGCAATGGAATCACTTTCCTTTGTCAGCGGCCTTCTTCTTCAACTTTATCTTTTTCTTCTTTCCTTCTTCCACCTTTTGCCTTTTTATAGACTTCTTCTTCTTTCCAAAAGACTTTCTCTTAGAAGAAGTCTGTTTCATAGCAAGTACTGAGCCTTTAGAATCTTTCATTGAAAGCTCAGCAGTAACCAGCATGTTCAAAAGCTCGGCTAGAGAATTTTGACGTTCATGCATATGGTAGTTCATGATGAATTACCCATATGAATCAGGCAAGGATTGTAGAATTATATCATTCTGTAGATCCAGATCCAACTTCACTCCGAGCTTCTCAAGCTCTTCCAAGTCCTTGATCAGCATCAGACAATGATCTTGGACTGACTGCCCATCATGCATTTTAGCCTTGAATAGTTGTTTAGTGACTTGATACTTGGCTACGCGACTCTATTCACCAAACATCTCTTGTAGGTGAGCCAATATTTGGTGGGCAGTCCTGATATCTTCATGTTGGTGCTGAAGCTCATCAGACATCAAGTCCAACATGTAATATCTGGTCTTTGTTATCTTCGTCGTCCACTTGTCAAGAAATGCTCTTTGTTCAATGGATGGACGAGCTGGTAAGGTGCGGGGGTCTTGATCCAATACATGAATTAACTTCTCAGATCCCAAAATGATTTTGAAGTTTTGGAGCCAATCCTTGTAATTGAGTTCGGTCAGTCTATGGGTGTCTAGGATACGTGCTAGTGGATTGGACGCAGACATTTTTCAATAGAGAGTCAATGTTTCTAGTTAGATATTATAGTTAAGACTTGACCAATTTGTTTAGGAGTTTTATTTTTAAATAAATTAGCTCTTAGTATTTTCTCGGATCCCTACATTCCCTTTGTAGAGATACAAAAATCTCCACGATAAATGATTTATAGTGGGTGGTGCGGTCCTACTAACTAACTCATCACCTCATCTAATAGTTATTGGTGATGGGTTAGCTAATGGGTGAACAACTCTTATTCAATGATTCTCTAATCATAGTGCACCCAAACTTGATCTCTAATTTTTGAATCTCACCATGCTTGGAATATTGATCCACTCCTTAGTTAAGTCAGACCCATCATTTGCACAGATTGGATTCCTAATTGAGTCTCTCTCACCATATTTGGAATATTGAGCCCAATCCATCCTTCAGTTCATAGCATCCAATGCCTAATAGACATGATTGTGTCTTCTTGGTACAACTGAACCACTGTAATCAGTCGAGAACAATCAACTCCGAGAAGGGCCCGCACGTCTACAATGGTGGAAGACCTTAGGCTTAATCTTTTTTTAGGAAGATATGATTTAGGTCTCATTAAACTAGACTTGACATAGTCATAACCATTATGACTAACCTAGTGGCATAGATTATGTCGGATTATTGGCCACCTCAAATCAGGACTGAGCCAATAAATATGGCCAAGTAAGTGAGACCGATAGAAGGGATACGCTATTAACTCGATAAGAATGCATTCGAGTCGAGTAGCTCTCAATTAAAAATTAGTTGATCGTATCTACCAAACTTACCTTAGACACAAAATTGTTGAGCTAGAACCTATCGGGTTAGCCTACAATTTAGACTCTAACCACTGAGCCTAATTAGGTCCTAGCTTGATCGATCACTCATGTGATTCGATATTGACCTAGACTTAATCCGATTAGGCTGGTCAATTTATGCACTCTTGATCCCATCTAACCAACTCTTGATTCGATTTGATCAATCGCTTAGACCTAATTGAGCTACCCAAGCCCAAATCTAATTTTATGAATATATCTTAAATCTAAAAATTTTTAATTTTTAGACTTAACATATTTTATAATCTTAATTCCCAATTAAGTTTAGGATTCACAAATAAAACATATAAATAAAATCTTAAGATTTTTGAATCTAGGGTTTTACAGAAAATAAATTTTTGGATTTCTGATTAAGGACAAACGTGCAGCAGCCCTACACATCATAGGAACATCCCATCGAATGGAAGGAGAGGGCATTTAAATCTTACTATGTTCTTATGACTGGACAGCCAAGAGGAATGTCTTAATCAGAAATATGAAAACTTCAAAACTAGTTAGATCTACATCATATATCTCATATATAAAATTAATCTAACTTTAAACATGTTTTACATACATCTCATGTATCATATCATGCATGTTTTTAGATCTAAATTATCACATAATCATCTAAAAAATTAAATTTAAATTAATCACATCAAAATAAATTCTATTCTAGATAATTATGTAGAATAATTCTATAACTAGTGTAAATAGGCATTCATCATATCTCATATGAACAAAAATTAAATAACTTTATTTTCTATTTTTTAGATTTTATTATAATATTTATAACATCAAAAAATAATAAATAAGTAAATCTAAAAGTATAATTTAATTAAATTAAATTATGATCATGCAAGACTATACATAGAATAATTCTATTCTATAACTAGTCATGCATCTTGTAGAACTTAGATCTAAATTATTTAATTTTTTATTTTTTTTAATTTTAGATCTAATCACATCTCATGTGACATCTAAAATCATCTAATTATTAGATCAAAATTAAATTAAAATTAAATTTAAATTATTTATGGGAATTTGGCTCTAATACTAATTGAAGAAAAAATCCTATTTTTTGGATCAGATTCATTTAGATCTAATTTGACCAAGAGAAATATTTCAAAGATTTTTTATCTTAGATCTAAATTAGATCTAATACTTTTCAAATTTGATTAGATGGATCTAATAAAATAAAATAAAAGTAAATTAAATTAGATTTGATTTATACGTTGTTCTTGGGTAATCTTATTATCCTATGATGATCCTGCTGATTGCCTGAGGTTCTGGATGCAGCCATGCAATCGTCTAGCCTCTACCGATATCTACTTGGGTAGGATCTGCATATCTCCTTCTTCTCAATCTTTCCTTCAAAGATTAGATTTGGATCTGATCTTGAAGATCTTCAAAATAATTTTTGAAGATCCAATGTCGTCTCTTGCAACAGTGCCGGCATCTTGCTTTCTTGTCGCCTTTCTCTTACCTGGATCGCATCAAACTTGAGCCCAAAGCCTTTTGGGCATGGGGAGGAGAGAGAAGATTAGAGATAGGCATGGAGGAAAGAGGGAGAGGGCTATGTGGCATGGGCAAAGGGAGAAGTCTCTAAAACCAAGGCACAGATAGGGTTTATATAGACCCTGCTATTCCATCATCCCGGCCAATCACATCTCTTTGTGCAATCAGATCTAAATCTGATTGGTGGGATGACATCACCTAATCCAATCAGATGAGAGCCCCTCTCCAACATCCATAGGTGGCACCAAGACTGGTCAAAGTAGTGTCTTTGGCGCCACCTAGTTTGATACCATGAAGCAACCTGGAGTCCCATCTGTATGGAACTCCAGGCATCACTATCCTTAGGCGCATGCCTCCCTAGGCATGCACCACCTTCTTTCCTCTTTCTAGCAGTGGGACAAACCTCCATCCGCTCTCCTATGGATGCAAGACACATGGGTAGATGTCTAAGGGTCAAAGGTCAACGTTTGACCAAAGTCAAAAGATAAGAATTAACAGGTGATGGAAAATGGTAGGTGTTATCTCAAATTTATCTCATAAATTAGGACAACCCTTTTTTGACCTAGACAAGCTCCAGTCAGTCCAACTAAAGGTACCTGAGTGAGCCCAAACACATTTGGCTTAGTCAAGATAATTTTTAATGATTGCTGAAGTAGAACATTAGGCTCAATCGTGTGCTAGCAAGATTTTCTTCAACCTAATTGAATCTAATTCAAATCAATTGAACTAGATTAGTCCAATTGATGATATCTAGATCCAAACCCTTATTTGTGTGATCCAATTAGGTTCAGTTCTATATGGTAATGTGATATGTCATGATCTCTATCATCGACATCATCGAAATACTTTTCGATGGATCAAAACTTTTTTGATTCAGACAACTAGAATGATCGATCATCCAAATCATTCTAATTTCTCCCAAAATCTATCAGTGACATCTAGCAGTATATGGTGGCAACCCATCAGAACATAAAATGAATCTTTCGGTATAGTTACCTATGTGATTAAGTTCTTCTATCTTGAGACCCAATTGGATTAGGGTTAAGGTGAACTCGTCAAACCCTAATTTCCATCGTATGAATTAATCATTCGATTCAAGTCTGATGTGAAAACCTTAATAGAAACTCTTTCTATCATTTCACTCTACCATGGCCATGGGCTTATGGACCGGATTCTCATGATCATCATAGGGTTGCTCCTCATCTACTGAGGTAGATAGATTCCCTCTTGGTGCAATCCAATTCCTACAATGATCATGCTATGGCCAACATACACCTCAGGATTCCGAAGGGCTAAGAGATCGAGTCATGGTATAGTCAAATTATAACACCCTCAAGGTGAACTGCCGATGCACCTCAGATGAAAGAACCAGATACACAACTATAGCTTCGAGCTAGTCATTGATGAGAAGGTAGACTTTCTTATGATTGCTCGAGGTGGTCACGCTCAGTGCCCTCATTCTCTAATGAGTACTTATACTCTTGCTCTAGTGTCTCTACACTGTAGACTCGAGACTCATCTACTTAAAGAAGAAATTGTAAACTAACCTTTCGAATCAATAACCATCCTCATGGTGATCCTATGGTCAGGAGCATTTTATGAGTTAATAATGAAAATTCATGTCTTAAATTTTTAACTCTTGAAAATAAGAATTATCATTACCATTAACTCAAGGGATGTATCATAGACATTAAATTCACATTATGATAGAAAATAACTTATTTTATTATTTATAATCAAAATTATAATTTTGCCCTTAGAAATGTATAATAAGTATCAGCCAATTCTGGCTTCTAGGGCACATACATATCTAACACATCTCATCCGGTCGGCATCCAACGGTCCAAATGTTTTTCCAGTTGGATCAGGATTTTAGTAGTAATTTGGCATGATTCGATGGCGCAGCGCACTCCAAACGGCGATCTAATGGTTGAGAATCAAACCCGAGAGTTAATCAAGGGTTTAGTGGCTAATTTTGGTGATTTTTGAGTTATTTTTGGGTTATTTGATGGTAGATCAATGGCAAAAATTTGTCAGGGCATTTAAATTCGACCCAGACTCGATTTTTGACTCCAAAAAAAGCCCTGTTGACCATGTTTCCTCCACTATTTAAGCAGCCTTACCTCCATAGCCTGAGGACAAGTCCTCTATGCCAAAAGTAGAGAAGAAAGAGCTTCTCTTCTCCTCCTAATCTCTTCATTCTTTCTTCTTCCATCCTTCATCCAAGGGGCTCTAAAGATGCCGAAGGCGAGCGGATCATCTACCATGCAAGGCTAAGGAGCCAAATTCTGGAAGACTAGATGAAGTCTTCAAACAAGGATTGTAATTTTTTTTCTTTGTTTTTATAATTTCTTTTTATGCAATCAAGTTCTCTTGCCAAGTTTTTAATGAAATTTATTATTATGCATGAGATCTTGACTCTGTGGCATGCTTATTATCAATCTAAATAAATTATATTCATACTCAATTTTAGAAAAAAATTATTAAAGACCATATTCTTAATTTTTAAGAATTAAGGTATTGAATAATTTATGATTTCATGAAGATGGATCATGATCAAGAGATATAATTCATTCTCTAAGAAAATAAATTATAATCATAACTAAATTCTTAAAAATATTAATTTTTGTATTAAAAAAATTATCACAATCCTGTTAGAGATGGATTCAAAATTTTAGAATACCTTTCATCAATTATAAAACCCTAATTAATTAAGTATTTGCCATCTATTATTTTAATTTACTAAAATCTAAATTAATCCCATTTGATCTACTTATTTAAATTTCTACTTAATAATTAAATTAAAATTCTATATTTTGATAAATTAAACATAACTTAGCCTTCAATCCTCGAAAAAATCGACATCCAACTCACCAATTATCCTACTAAATAATAAAATTCGGTTTAACTTTTATTTGATGTTGTAACAACAAGCAGTCAAATTTTTAACGCCATTATCGAATATTGCAGCATGGTTGCTTCAATTAACTAAAAACTTAATTAATAAAAAAATAAAAAAGTAAAAAATATATATATAAAATTTATTGCTTTTTAATTTTATTTAGCTATTACTATCTTTTATAACTGATTTCTTGCTATAGTATTAATTTACTACTTTTTATAGTTTAGATTTTACTATTTTTTAAGACTTAATTACTTAAATTTACTTTCTTTTGCAAAACCAAACAAATCAAATACTTAAAATATACCTATAAAAAGATAAAACCATATACCCTAAAATACTAACCAACATCTCATAACATTTAATTAATTAATTTAGCATAACTATAAATATAAAATAAAAATTAATTTTTAACATATTTGGATATCTTATTATATTTGCATTGTATATTCATAATATACTTTAAGGGTACATCCTATTAGATAAGATAAGGTAGGAATTTCATCACCTTTCCTTCGTTCATAAACCACCACCCTTCATATTGTTAGATATGTGTGCCCTAGAAGCCAGAATTTGCTGAAACTTGTAATACACTTCTAGGGACAAAATTATAATTTAGACTATAAATAATAAAATAGATTATTTTTTATCATAAATATGTATTTAGCGTCTGTGATACATCCCTTGAGTTAATGATAATGATAATTCATTATTTTCAAGAGTTAAAAATTTAAGACAAGAATTTTAATTTTTAACTCATAAAATGCTCCTGACTATAGGATCATCATGAGGATGGTGATTAATCCAGAAGGTTGGTGTACAATCGCTTCTTTATAATAGATGAGTCTTGAGTCTATGGTGTAGAGACACTAGAGCGAGAGTATAGGTACTCGTTAGAGAATGAGGGCACTGAGCGTGACCACCTCGAGCAGTCATAAGAAAGTCTACTTTCTCATCGATGACTAACTCGAAGCTGCAGTAGTGTGTCTGGTTCTTTGATCTGAAGTGCATCGATAATTCATCTTGATGGTGTTATAGTTTGACTACATCATGACTCAGTCTCCTAGCCATTCGAAATCCTAAGGTGTATGTTGGCTATAGCATGTTCACTGTAGGAATTGGATTGCACCAAGAGGGAATCTATCTATCTCGGTAGATGAGGAGCAGCCCTATGATGATCATAAGAATCAAGTCCATAAGCCAATGGCCATGGTAGAGTAAAATAATAGAAAGAGTTTCTATTAAGATTTTTAGATCAGACTTGAATTGAATGATTAAATCATATGATAGAAGTTAGGATTTGATGAGTTCACCTTAACCCTAATCTGATCGGGGCTCAAGATAAAAGAACTAAATCACACAAGTAGCTACACCGAGAGGTTCATTTTTAGTTTTGATGGATTGCCACCATATACTGCTAGGTGTCACTGATGAATTTTGGAAGCAATTAGAATGATTTAGATGATCGATTATTCTGGTTGTCTGAATCAAAAGAGTTCTGATCCATCGAAAGAAGTTTCGATGATGTCAATGATAGAGATCGCAACATATCCCATTCCCATATAGAACTGAACTTAGCTCGACCACACAAACAAGGGTTTGGATCTAGATATCATCAATTGGACTAACCTAATTCAATTGATTTGAATAAGATTCAATTAGGTTCAAAAAAATCATGCTAGCATACGATTGAGCCTAACGTTCTTCTTCTACTATCATTAAAAATTATCTTGACTGAGCCAAATGTATTTATGCTCACTCAGGTACCTTTACTTGGTTTGACTGGAGCTTGTCCAATTTAGAAAAGGATTGTCTTAATTTATGAGATAAATTTCAGACAACACCTGCCATTTTCCATCACTTGCTAATTCTTGTCCTTTGACTTTGGTCAAACGTTGACCTTTGATACTTAGATATCTGCACATGTGTCATGCACCTATTGGAGAGCAGATAGCGGGTTGTCTCCTTGCTAGATTTTGGAAAGGAGTGGGTGCACACCTCCAAGTCAGAGAAGGATTGTCTTAATTTATGAGATAAATTTCAGACAACATCTGTCATTTTCCATCACTTGCTAATTCTTATCTTTTGACTTTGGTCAAACGTTGATCTTTGACACTTAGATATCTGCACATGTGTCATGCATGTATTGAAGAGCAGATAGGGGGTTGTCCCCTCTAGATTTTGGAAAGGAGGGGGTGCATGCCTAGGGAGGCGTGCGCCCATGGATAGGGATGCCTGGAGTCCCATATAGATGGGACTCTAGGTTGCTTCTTGGATTCTACATAGGTGGCCCATAGCTATAGACTTTGATCAGTCTTAGGCACCATCTAATGATAAATTAAGGGGGCTCTCATCTGATCAGATCAGGTAATGTCATCCCACCACTCAGATTTAGATCAGCTTGTATGAAGCAATGTGATTGGTCGGGATGATGTGGCACTGCATGGCGTAGTAGGATCTATATAAACCCTATCTGCACCCAACTTTTATAGAGTTCTCTCTTAGCCCATGCTCCAAGGCTGCCCCTCTCCCTCCTCCATGCCATCTTTCGGTCCTCTCTCTCTTCTCCATGCCCAAGGAAAGTTGGTTTTCAGTTTGGTATGATCCAGGCAAGAGAAAGCTGACAAGAAAGAAAGAAAGCAGCACTACTGCAGAGACGACTACAGATCTTCAAAAGAAGTTTTGAAGATCCTGCAAATTAGATTCAGATCTAATTTTTGGAGATGTGATAAAGAAGGAGAAGATCTACAGATTCAGCCTAAGTGGATATCGGTATAGGCCAGGTGCTTGTATTGCTAGATCCAGAACCTCAGGCAGTCAGCAAGATCATCAAAGGGTAATCTGATTATCCAGCATCAAGGTATAAATTAAATCAAATTTAATTTACTTTCATTTTTACTTAATAAATCTATAAAATCAAATCAAAAATATCTTAGATCTGATTTGGATATATAAGAAAAATTTTTAAAATATCTCTCTTGATCCGATCAAATCTGAACGAATCTGATCCAAAAAATCAGGATTTTTCCTTCAACTGGTATCAGAGCCAGGTTCTCTAAATTATTTAGATCTAATTTTTATTTAATTTTTATCTAAAAATTAGATGATTTTAGATATCACATGAGATGTGATTGGATCTAAAATTAATAAAATTAAAATTAAATAATTTAGATCTAAGTTTTACAAGATGCATGACTAGTTGTAAAATAGAATAGTTCTATACATAGTCTTGCATGTTCATACTTTTATACGATTAAGTTATAATTTTAGATCTATTTATTTACTATTTTCTTATATTATAAATATTATAATAAGATCTAAAAAATAGTAAATAAAATTATTTAATTTTTGGATCATATGAGATATGACGAATGCATGATTAGACTTGTTGTAGAATAGTTCTACATAATTATCTAGATTAGAATTTATTTTGATGTGATCAATTTAAATCTAATTTTTTAGATAATTATGAGATAATTTAGATCTAAAAATATGCATGATATGATACATGAGATGTATGCAAAATATATATAAAGTTAGATTAATTTTTATCTATGAGATATATGATGTAGATCTACATAGTTTTGTAGTTGTGTAGGGGTGTAGCGTATTCGTCCTTAATCAAAAATCAAGAACTTACTTTCTGCAAAACCCTAGATCCTGAAACCCTAGGATTTAATATACATGTTTTGTTTGTGAACCCTAAACTTAATTAAGAATTAAGATTATGAAATATTAGTTAGGTCTAAAATTGAGAATTTTAGATCTAAGACATATTCATAATATTTGGTAAGATCTTGGGTAGCTTAATTAGGTCTAAGTGATTGATCAAACCAAATCAAGAGTTGGTTAGATGGGATCAATAATGCTTAAATTGACCAACCTAATAGGATTAAGTCTAGATCAAGATCGAGTTACGTAAGTGTTCGATCAAGCTAAGACCTAATTAGGCTCAGTGGTTAGAGTTTGGATTGTAGGCTAACCCGATTGATTCTGGCTCAACAATTTGGTGTCTAAGGTAAGTTTGGCAGATACGATCAACTAATTTTTAATTGGGAGCTACTCGACTCGAATACATTCTTATCGAGTTAATGGCATATTTCTTCCATCGGTCTCACTTACCTGACCATTTTTGTTGGCTTAGTTCTGATCTAAGGTGGTCAATAATCTGAGCTAACCCATGCCATTAGGTTAGTCATAATGATTATGACTATGTCAAGTCAAGTTTAATAAGACCTAAATCAAATCTCCCTAAGAAAATATTAAGTCTAAGATCTTCCACCATTAGATGTGTGGGCCCTTTTCGAGGTTGATTATTCTCGGTTGGTTATAGTGGTTCAGTTACACCGGGAAGATGCAACCATATCTATTAGGCATTGGATGCTACGGGCTGGAGGATGGATTGGGCTCAATATTTTGGATACGGTGAGAGACTCAATTAGGAATCCAATCTGTGCAAATGGTGAGTCTGACTTAAATAAGGAGTAGATCAATATTCTGGGGGCATGATGAGATTCATGAATTAGAGATCAAGTTTGGGTGCACCATGATTACAGAATCATTGAACAAGAGTTGTTCACCATTGGCTAACCCATCATCAATAACTATTAGGTAAGGTGATGAGTCAGTTGGTGGGACCGCACCATCCCCAAGAAATCATTAATCATGAAAATTTTTGCGTCTCTACAGAGGGAGTATTGGGATTCAAAAAAATAGTGAAAGCTAATTTATTTAAAAATAAAATTTTTAAATAAATTGGTTAAGTCTTAATTATAATATCTAACTAGAAATTTTGACTCTCTATAGCAAAATATCTGCATCCAATCCACTAGCATGAATCCTGAACACCCATAGACTGACCGGATCCAATTACAAGGATTGGCTCTGAAACTTCAAAATTCTTTTGGATTTTGAGAAGTTAACTCATATATTAGACCAGGACCCTCCCACCTTACCAGCTCGTCCATCTACTGAATAGAGAGCATCTCTTGAAAAGTGGATGGACAAAGATAACAAGGCCAGATATTACATATTGGGCTCGATGTCTGATGAGCTTCAGCACCAACATGAAGATATCAGGACTACCCGACAAATGTTGGCTCACCTATAAAAGATATTTGGTCAACAGAGTTGCGCAGCCAAGTATCAAGTCACTAAACGACTATTCAAGGCTAAAATGTGTGATGGGCAATCAGTCCAAGATCATTATCTGATGATGATCAAGGACTTGGAAGAGCTTGAGAAGCTTGAAGTGAGGTTGGACTTGGATCTGTAGAATGACATAATTCTGCAATCATTGACTGATGCATATGGGCAGTTCATCATGAACTACCATATGCATAAACTTCAAAATTCCCTGACCGAACTTATGAACATGCTGGTTACTACTGAGCTTTCTATGAAAGGTTCTAAAGGCTCAGTGCTTGCTATGGAATAGACTTCTTCTAAGAGAAAGTCTTTTAGAAAGAAGAAGAAAAGATTGTGAAAAAGCAGAAGATGGAAGGAGGAAAGAAGAAAAAGGTAAAGCTGGAAAAGAAGGCCGCTGACAAAGAAAAGTATTTTCATTGCAATAATGATGGCCACTGAAAGCGAAACTGCCCTACATACCTGACCATCCTAAAGAATAAGAAGGAGACAGGTCCTTCTGGAGGTATGCTCATTATTGAGTCTAACCTTACGATTTTTTCTACATCTAGTTGGGTGCTTGACTCTAGTTCTAGTGCTCATTTGTGCACTTTCATGCAGGATCTTGAGGATAGTAGGAGGCTGAGGGATGGTGAGATAATTCTACACGTCAGAAATGGAGCAAGAGTTGCTGCCATGGCGGTAGGAACATACCCTCTTCGACTACCATCTGGTTTAGACTTAGTTTTAAGAGACTGTTATTATGTGCCTGCAGCAATAATAACATTCTTTTCATGCCTAGCTCTAGAAGGCTATGTAATTAATTTTCTTAAGGATCATTGTAACATTCTTTATGAAAGAAATAAAATTGTATGTGATTTTCTTATTAACGGTCTTTACCAGTTACATATTGATGTATCTATTTTTAATATCAAGCAAAATATGAATACCATGAAACGACCTAGGGATAGTCCAGATGATAGGTATCTATAGCACCTAAGACTAGGTCATATAGTAGAAGATAGGGTTAACAAATTAGAGAAAATCGGACTATTGAGTCCATTGACTTCCAAGTCATATCTAATTTGTGAATCTTGTCTTCATGGCAAAATGACTAAACTTCCTTTTGTAGGACATGGGGAAAGAGCCATGGATCTTTTTGCCCTAGTACATACTGATGTGTGTGGCCTATTTGATGTGCCAGCTAGAGGCAATTTTGTCTACTTCATTACCTTTACAGATGATCTATCTAGGTATGGGTAAGTGTATCTTATGACACACAAGTTTGAATCTTTTGAAAAGTTCAAGGAATTCAGATATGAAATAGAAAAGCAAATTAGAAAACTCATTAAGATTCTTCGATCAAATTAAGAAGGTGAATATCTTAGTCAAAAATTCCTAGACTATCTCAAGAAAAATGGCATAGTCTCTCAATAGACTCTACCTGAAATACCTCAACTCAACGAGGTTTCAGAACGGAGGAACCAGACTCTATTAGATATGGTCCGATCCAGATGAGCTTCATAGACCTTCCTAATTTTTTTTGGGGATGCTGTTTGTTAATTACAATATACTTACTGAATAGGGTTTCTTCTAAAATCGTTTGTACCACACCGTATAAGATATGGCATGGTAAAAAATCAAGTTTGAGTCATCTCAGAATTTGGGGTTGTCCGACTCATGTCAGAAGATAACAAGCAGACAAGTTAGACTTTAGGTTCTTTAGAGCTTGATTTATAGGATATCCTAAAGAGTCATTAGGATATTATTTCTACATTCTAGAAGATTACAATGTGATTGTGAGTCGACATGCCATGTTTCTTAAAAAATAGTTTATTTAAGATAGCAGCATTGGAAAGTAGGTCAAGCTCAATGAGAAAGTCTCATAAGAGCAACGAGCTAAGGACCAAATGGAACAAAATCAGGTTAAGCCAATTCAATCACTACCTCCCCCACCTCATAGATCAGAAAGAGTTTTTCCATCCTCTTGAAAGATACTCAGATACTAGTTTCCATGATCCTTCTAATTAACTAATCAAAATAATTATTTAACCAACTAACTAATTAAATAATAAATTATTATATAAATAAATAGTTATTATTAGAGGAGAAGAGAGAAGAGTCATCTTCTTCTCTTCTTTTCTGCATACTTTTCCTTCTCCTTCTCCTCCCTTTGCCCACACACGGCCATAGATGATCAGGGCTGGCCACCTATGACAGTCCTTGGCGGTGGCCAAGCCATGGCTCCAACGATGGCCTGAAAGATAGTTATTGCTAACTGAGCTTGGGAATGGAACTAAAAAGCATAGAATACGGTGCTATTCAAATTAAATCTAGTGATTTGCCAACTTCTCCCCCTCCGACGATGAGAAAGAAGCACGGGAAGGAAGAGAAGAAGGTACCTTAATCCTGTAGGGACAAAAGCATGAAAATTCGGCAATCAAAACATCAAAAAAAATTGAAGGAGAAAACTTGAGGGATCGATGGCGATTTCTCTAGGAAAATCCAAGATGAAGCATCAATGGAGGAGTGGGGGTCCTTTTATAGGCTTTTTCCTAAAATTTTGATGTTTTATTTTGGCTCAAATTGAACCTTTTTTCTCCGACATAGAAGAGCAAAGAGACCTCCTTCCTCCTGCACTCAAACCAAGTCTAGACCTTGGTAGATCCACCAAAAGGTATAGTACCTATTAGGTGTAAATGGATCTATAAGAGAAAGATTGGTGCAAATGGGAATGTGGAGACATTCAAAGCTAGATTAGTGGCAAAAGGTTATAGTCAATGCGAAGGCATTGACTATCAGGATACCTTTTCATCAGTAGCTATGCTAAAATTCATTCGCACATTACTTGGCAGCCTATTTTGATTATGAAATATGGTAAATGGACGTGAAAACGATATTCTTAAATGGATATCTTGAGAAAAATATCTATATGAAACAACCGCTAGGTTTCACATCCAGTGATGATGATCATAAGGTATGCAAGTTGCAAAGGTCCATATATGGACTTAAGCAAGCATCTTGGAGTTGGAATACTCATTTTAATGATGTGATCAAATTGTTTGGTCTCATCAAGAACAAGGAGAAGCCATGTATCTTTAAAAAGGTTAGTGGGAGCACTGCTGTCTTTCTCGTATTGTACGTGGATGACATCCTCTTTATTGGGAATGATATTCTCATGTTGACCATAGTTAAAATGTAGTTATCTAAAGAATTCTCCAAAAAAAACCTAGGAGAAGCATCCTTTGTTATGGGAATTAAGGTTTATAGAGATAGATCGAATAGGATGCTAGGACTTTCATAGAAGATGTACATAGAGAAATTGCTAAAGAGGTTTAGCATGAAAAACTCTAAGAGGGGTTTGGTACCCTTTAGACATGGCATTAATCTTTCCAAGAAGATGTGCCCTAGCACACCTGAGGAAATAGAACACATGAGCAAGATCCCTTATGCTTCAGCAATAGGGAGCCTCATGTATGCCATGTTATGTACATGACCTGATATAGGCCATGCTGTGAGTATCACGAGCAGATATCTGTCAAATCTAGATGAAGAACACTGGACTTCTGTGAAATTTATCCTTAAGTACTTAAGAAGAACTAAGGATATGTTGTTGGTCTTTGGTAATGGAGAACTCCAAGTCCAGGGGTATATAGACTAAAATTTTATGTCCGATGTAGATGATCGAAAGTCGACATCTGAAAATCTGTTTGTGTGCAATGGTGGAGCTGTCAGTTGGAAGAGTTTCAAGCAGATAGTGATAGCAGATTCCATCATGAAAGTAGAATACATCGCTGCCTCAAAAGCTGCAAAGGAGGCATTCTGGTATAAGAAGTTTGCCGTAGAGATCGAAGTGATGCCATCATATGCCATTCCTCTATAATGTGACAATAATGGTGCCATAGCCCTTGCTAAGGAATTGAGGTCTCACCAGAAATCCAAGCATATTGAGTGACGATAACACCTCATTCGCGATTATCTTGAGAAAGGTTACGTCGAGGTCAAGAGAATCAACTCTGCAGACAATGCGACGGATCTGCTTACAAAGCCGTTGGGCCAGCAGAAGATCGAAGCCTTTTTTAAGAGGATGGGACTTAGATTTGTAGCCAATTAGCTTTAGGTCAAGTGGGAGTTTGCTAGATATATGTGTCCTAGAAGCCAGACTTGACTGACACTTGTAATACACTTCTAGAGGTAAAATTATAATTTTGACTATAAATAATAAAATAAATTAGTTTCTATCATAAATGTGTATTTAGTGTCTGTGATACATCCCTTAAGCTAATGGTAATGATAATTCATTATTTTCAAGAGTTGAAAATTTAAGACAAAAATTTTCATTGTTAACTCATAAAATGCTCCTAACCGTAGGATCATCATGAGGATGGTGATTGATCCAAAAGGTTGGTGTACAATCGCTTCTTTATAGATGAGTCTTGAGTCAATGATGTAGAGATATCGGAGCAAGAGTACAGGTACTCGTTAGAGAACGAGGGTACTGAGCATGACCACCTTGAGCAGTCATGAGGAACTCTACCTTCTCGTCGATGACTGACTCGAAGCTACAGTGGTGTATCTGGTTCTTTGACCTGAGGTGCATCGGTAGTTCACCTTGGGGGTGTTATAGTTTGGCTACACCATGACTCGGTCTCCTAACCATTCAGAACCCTGAGGTGTATGTTGGCTATAGCATGTTCATTGTAGGAATTGGATTGCACCAAGAGAAAATCTATCTACCTCGATAGATGAGGAGCAGCCCTATGATGATCATGAGAATCAAGTCCATAAACCCATGGCCATGGCAGAGTGAAATAATAGAAAGAGTTTCTATTAAGATTTTCACATCGGACTTGAATCGAATGATTAAATCATATGACAGAAGTTAGGATTTGATGAGTTCACCTTAATCCTAATCTGATTGGGGCTCATGATAGAAGAACTTAATCACACAAGTAACTACATCGAGAGGTTCATTTTCAGTTTTGATGGGTTGCCACCATATACTGCTAGGTGTCACTGGTGGATTTTGGGAGCAATTAGAATGATTTACATGATCGATCATTTTAGTTATCTGAATCAAAAGAGTTCTGATCCATCGAAAGAAGTTTTGATGATGTCGATGATAGAGATCGTGACATATCCCATTACCATACAAAACTGAACCTAATTGGATCACACAAAAAAGAGTTTGGATCTGGATATCATCAATTAGACTAATCTAGTTTAATTGATTTGAATAAGATTCAATTAGGTTCAAGAATATCGTGCTAGCACACGATTGAGCCTAACGTTCTCCTTCTACTATCATTAAAAGTTATCTTGACTGAGTTAAATGTGTTTGTGCTTGCTCAGGTACCTTTACTTGGTCTGATTGGAGCTTGTCCAACTCAGAGAAGGGTTGTCTTAATTTATGAGATAAATTTCAGACAATACCTGCCATTTTTCGTCACCTGCTAATTCTTATCCTTTGAGTTTGGTCAAAAGTTGACCCTTGACACTTAGACATCTGCCCATGTATCATGCACCTATTGGAGAGCAGATAGGGGGTTGTCCCCTTGCTAGATTTTGGAAAGGAGGGGGTGCATGCCTCCATGGATAGGGACGCCTAGAGTCCCATACAGATGGAGCTCCAAGTTGCTTCTTAGATTCTACTTAGGTGGCCCCTAGCATAGACTTTGACCAGTCTTAGGCACCATCTAAGGATGAATTGAGAGGGCTCTCATCTGATTGGATCAAGTGATGTCATCCCACTAATCAGATTTAGATCTGATTGTACGAAGCAACGTGATTGGCTGGGATGATGTGGCACTACATAGCGGAGCAGGATCTATATAAACCCTATCTGTGCCCAACTTTTATAGAGTTCTCTCTTAACCCATGCCCTAAGGCTGCCCATCTTCCTCCTCTATACCATCTTCTAATTCTCTCTCTCCTCTCCATGCCCAAGAAAAATTGGGCTCCGATTTGGTGTGATCCAGGCAAGAAAAAGCTGATGAGAAAGAAAGAAGGCAGCATTGCTGCAGAAACGACTGCAGATCTTCAAAAGAAGTTTTGAAGATCCTCCAAATGAGATCTAGATCTAATTTTAGAGATGTGATAAAGAAGGAGAAGATCTCTAGATCCAGTCTGAGTGGATATCGATAGAGGCCAGGTGCTTGCATGGCTAGATCCAGAACCTTAGGCAGTCAGCAGGATCATCAAAGGATAATCTGATTATCCAGCATCAAGGTATAAATTAAATCAGATTTAATTTACTTTTAGTTTTATTTATTAGATCTATAAAATTAGATCTGAAATATCTCAGATTTGATATGGATACATAAGAGAAATTTTTGAAATATCTCTCTTGATCTGATCAAATTTGAACGTACCTGATTCAAAAAATTAGGATTTCTCCTTCACATATTGCATTTATCTAGACCTTAATTTAAAATAAATTAGACGTTGGTCCCTAAGGATATTCGAGCTCAATAGGATAAGAAAATTCTAGAGTTAGACCAGGTTTGGTTTGGTTAATTACTCAATGTCTAAGACAAGTGGTTCAAAGATTATGGTTTTTAATTGATTCTGTGGTCTGACCTGGCCAACTTAGTTGGTGTCTAAGGAAAGCAATGAGCAGGGAACCTCCCATATCTTATATTTATCTGGCCAAGTCAGTTAGCCAATTTTGGGCTTAGAGTGCTCGAAGGTGATCTTAGAACAGTTAGGAGCTATCTAGATCCAGGTTAATCCTAGGATAGAGAGACCATCCATGTCAAACTTGTTTGCCATTAAAATTTAAATCCTAATTAAAGCACTCTTCACCTCTATCATCTCTAGATTTAAGACTCCTTAGGACTCATCTTTAGAATCTTCTTCTTTCTTTTCTCTCATCTCTCTAAAAATTTAAAAAATAATAAAAATAATAATAAATATATATATAATAAGTTTACAAAATAGCAACTTGGAAAAGAGAATCTAGTCGATTTGTAAGAATAGATCCAAACCCTTTCCTAATCCAAGAAATTTCTGAATCCACCATGGATCAAGAACCTCAGACCTTAGTGGTGTTAGATATATGTGCCCTATAAGCCAGAATTGGCTGACACTTATACTACACTTCTAGGGGCAAGATTGTAATTTTGACTAATATCAACAAAATGGGTTATTTTCTATCACATATGTGTATTTAGTATCTGTGATACATCCTTTCGATTAATGGTAATGATAATTCATATTTTCAAAAGTTGAAAATTTAAGACATGAATAATCATTGTTAACTCATAAAATGCTTTCGACCATAGGATCATCACGAGCATGGTGATTGATCCAGAAGGTTAGTGTACAATCGCTTCTCTTTAGTAGATGAGTCTTGAGTCTATAGTGTGGAGACACCGGAGCGAGAGTACAGGTACTCGTTAGAGAACGAGGGCACTGAGCGTGACCACCTCGAGTAGTCATTAGGGAGTCTACCTTCTCGTCAATGACTGACTCGATGCTGCAGTAGTGTGTCTGGTTCTTTGACCTGAGGTGCATCGACAGTTCACCGTGAGGGTGTTATAGTTTGACTACACCATTACTCAGTCTCCTAGCCATATGGAACCCAGAGGTGTATGTTAGCTATAGCATGTTCATTGTAGGAACTGGATAGCATCAAGATGGAATCTATCTATCTTGGTGGTAGAGGAGCAGCCCTATGATAATCATGAGAATCAAGTTTAGAAGTCCATGGCCATGGCAGAGTGAAATAATAGAAAGAGTTTCTATTTAGATTTTCACATCGGACTCGAATCGAATGATTACATCATATGACAGAGACTAGGGTTTGACGAGTTTACCTTAACCCTAATCTGATCGGGGCTCAAGATAGAAGGAACTTAATCACACAGGTAGCTGCACCAAGAGGTTCGCATTCAGCTCTGATGGGTTGCCACCATATACTGCTAAGGTGTCACTAGTGGATTTTGGGAGCAATTAGAATGATTTAGATGATCGATCATTCTAACTGTTCGAATCAGAAGAGTTCTGATCCATCGAAAGGAGTTTCGATGATGTCGATGATAGAGATCATGACATATCCCATTACCATATAGAACTGAACCTAACTAGATCACACAAACAAGGGTTTAAATCTGGTGATCATCAATTGAACTGATCCAGTTCAATTGATCTGAATGAGATTCAATTAGGTTCAAGAAAATCATGCTAGCACTCGATTGAACCTAACGTTCTTCTTTTACTATCATAAATAAGTTGTCCTGTCTGAGCCAAAGGAGTTTGTGCTCAATTAGATGCCTTCATATGGTCTGACTAGAGATTGTCCAAGTCAGAAAAGGTTGTCTTATTTTGTAAGACATTACCTGCCATTTTTGGTCACCTGCCATTTCTTGTTCTTTGACTTTGGTCAAAAGTCTACTTTTGACTGGTCAAACGTTGACCATTGACACTTTGACTTTTGACCATATGTCATGCACCTATTGGAGAGCTGGTGGGGGCCTGTCCCCCTACCAGAACCTAGCAAGGAGGAGGGCGCACGCCACCCTAGACATGTGCCCAAGCTGGAGGTGCCTAGGAGTCTTTGTTGGACAAGGACTCCATCTCCTTTTTGGATTCCAATTAGAGTTCTCCTAAGAACCAACTTTGACTGGTCTTAGGCACCCTCTTAGGAGGAATCCAAGGGACTTTATTCCCACCAATCAGATTTAGATCTGATTTCACAAAGGGTTGTGATTGGTTGGGAAGAAGAGGAGTTGGATCATAGTTAGTCTATAAATAAGACCGTGCGCCCAACTCAGATTGTGATGAGATGATTGAATCAGAATTCCCCATGCCCCTAGCCTTCCTCTCCCCTCCTCCATGCCAAACCACCTTCTCCTCTTGCTCTCCACGTCCAAAAGGAGTTTTGGATTTTTGTTGGTGCGATTCAAGGAAAAGAAAGATGATTAAAAGCTAGAAGGCTGCACTGCTGCAAAGGACGACTACTGATCTTCAAAAGGAGTTTTGAAGATCCTCCAGATTAGATCCAGATCTAATTTTTGGAGACATGATAGAGAAGAAGAGGATCTCTAGATCCAGTCTAAGTGGATATCGGTAGAGGCCAGGTGCTTGCATGGCTAGATCTAGAACCTTCCACTGCATATAAGATCATCAACGGGTAATTGGATTACCCAAATCAGGTAAATTAAATTTGATTTAATTTATTTTTATTTTATTTTATTTATTAAAATAATAAGAATTAGATCTAAAATATTCTAGATCTAATACAGATTAAAAAAAAAAATTTTAAAATATATCTCTTGATCTAAGCAGATCTGAACGAACCTAGACCGGGAAATTAGGATTTTCCTTCAACTGGTATCAGAGCCATGGTTCTAAAAATATTTAGATCTGATTTTAAATTTATTTTAATCAAAAAATAATTAATTTCAAATGTCACATGTGATGTGATTAGATTTGAAATTAGAAAAAATTAAAATTAAATGATTAGGATCAAAGATTAGAAAATATGCATGACTAGTTCTAAAATAGAATAGTTCTATAGAATAGTCTTGCATGTTTTTAATTTAATCTGATTAACCTATGTTTTAGATTCATTTATTTACTATTTTCTGATATTATAATGGTTATAATAACATCTGAAAAATAGCAAATAAAAATTATTTAATTTTAAACATCATATGAGATATGATAGATGCATGTCTAGACTAGTTGTAGAATAGTTCTACATAATTGTCTATATTAGAATTTATCTTGATTAGATCAATTTAAATCTAATTTTTTAGATTATTATAAGATAATTTAGATCTAAAAATATGCATGATTCGATACATGAGATGTATGCAAAATATGCCATGTTTAGATCTGATTTATATATGAGATATATGATAAAGATCTAAAATTATTTTGTAGTATTGAATGTTCCTGATTCAGGCATTCCTCTTGGTCGTCCGGTCATAAGAATGAAGATGGATTTAAAGGCCCTCTCTTTTCATTCGATGGGGTGTTCTTATGATGTATAGGGGTGCTGCATGTTCGTCCTTAATTAGAAACCCAAAACTTACTTTCTGCAAAACCCTAGATCCTAAAATCCTAGGATTTATTGTGCATATTTTATTTATGAACCCTACTTAATTAAGAATTAAGTTTGTGGAATATTAATTAGGTCTAAAATTGAGAATTTCAGATCTAAGACATATTCATAATACTGGGTTCGGGCTTGGGTAGCTCAATTAGGTCTAAGCGGTTGATCAAACCGAATCAAGAGTTGGTTAGATGGGATCAATAATGCTTAAATTGACCAGCCTAATAGGATTAAGTCTGGGTCAAGATCGAGTCACGATCAAGCAAGACCTAATTAGGCTCAGAGGTTAGAGTCTGGATTGTAGGCAAACCCAATTAGTTCTAGCTCAATAATTTGGTGTCTAAGGTAAGTTTGGCACATACGACCAACTGGTTTTTAATTGGAAGCTACTCGACCTGAATGCATTCTTGTACAAGTTAATGGCATATTCCTTCCATCCGGTCTCACTTACCTGGCCATATCTGTTGACACAGTTTTGATCTAAGGTGGTCAATAATTAGAGCTAACCCATGCCACTAGGTTAGTCATAATTGTTATGACTAAGCCAAGTCTAGTTTAATGAGAACCTGAATCAATTCTCCCTAAGAAAAGATTAAGTCTGAGGTCTTCCACCATTGTAGATGTGCGGGCCCTTTTCCGGAGTTGATTGTTCTCGATTGGATACAGTGGCTCAGTTGCACCGAGAAGACGCAACCATGTCTATTAGGCATTGGATGCTATGGGCTGGAGGATGAGTTGGGCTCAATATTTCGGATACGGTGAGAGACTCAATTAGGAACCCAGTCTATGCAAATGGTGGGTCTGACTTAACTAAGGAGTGGATCAATATTTTGGATACGGTAAGATTCATGAATTAGAGATCAAGTTTGGGTGCACCATGATTAGAGAATCATTGAACAAGAGTTGTTCACTCATTGGCTAACCCATCACCAATAACTGTTAGGTGAGGTGATGAGTCAGTTGGTGAGACCGCACCACCCACTAGAAATCATTAATCATGGAGATTTTCACATCTCTACAGAGGGAGTGTAGGGATCCGAGAAAATAGTGAGAGCTAATTTGTTTAAAAATAAAATTCCTAAACAAATTGGTCAAGTCAAAATTACAGTATCTAACTAGAATCTTTGACTCTCTATAGAAAAATGTCTGCGTCCAACCCATTGGCACGTATCCTGGATAGACATAGACTGACTGGACCCAATTATAAAGATTGGCTCAGGAACTACAAAATAGTTTTGGGTTCTGAGAAGTTAACCCATGTTTTGGACCAGGACCCTCCCACCTTACCAGCCCATCCATCTATTGAACAGAGAGCGTCTCTGGAGAAATGGATAGACGAAGATAATAAGGCCAGATATTACATGTTAGGCTCGATGTCTGATGAGCTCCAGCGCCAACATGAAGATATCGAGACTGCTCGCCAAATGTTGGCTCACCTACAGGAGATGTTTGGTGAACAGAGTTGCGCAGCCAAATATCAAGTCACAAAATGACTTTTTAAGGCTAAGATGCATGATGGGCAGTCAGTCCAAGATCACTGTCTGATAATGATCAAGGACATGGAAGAGCTTGAGAAGCTCGGTGTGAAGTTAGACTTGGACTTGCAGAATGATATTATTCTGCAATCCTTGACTGATGCATATGGGCAATTCATCATGAATTACCACATGCATAAACTTCAAAATTCCTTGGCCGAATTAATGAATATGCTGGTTACCGCTGAGCTTTCTATGAAAGATTCTAAAGGCTCAGTTCTTGCTATGGAACGGACTTCTTCCAAAAGAAAGTCTTATGGAAAGAAAAAAAAGTCTGTGAAAAAGCAAAAGGTGGAAGGAACAAAGAAGAAGAAGGCAGAGCCAAAGATGAAAGCCGCTATCAAAGGAAAGTGTTTCCATTGCAACAGCGACGGCCATTGGAAGCGGAACTGCCCTACTTACCTGGCCACCCTGAAGAACAAGAAGGAAGGTCCTTCTGGAGGTATGCTCATTATTGAGTCTAACCTTACGGTTTCTTCTGCATCCAGTTGGGTGCTTGACTTTGGTTCTAGTGCTCATCTGTGCACTTCCATGCAGGGTCTTGAGGATAGCAGGAGGCTGAGGGATGGAGACATGATCCTACATGTCGGTAATGGAGCAAGAGTTGCTGCAGTAGCCGTGGGAACATACCCTCTTCGATTACCATCTGGTTTAGACTTAGTTTTGAAAGACTGTTATTATGTGCCTGCAGCTAGCAGGAATTTGATTTCTATTTCATGCTTAGCACAAGAAAGCTATGTGATTACCTTCTTTAAGGACCATTGTAACATTCTTTATAAAAAAAATAAAATTGCAAATGGTTTCCTTATTAATGGTCTTTATCAGCTACATATTGATGTACCTATTCTAACTATCGAGCAAAACGTGAATGCCAAATGACCTAGGGATAGTCCAAATGACAGATATCTATGGCACCTAAGATTAGGTCATATAGCAGAAGATAGGATCAACAAATTGGAAAAAAATGGACTATTGAGTCCATTGACTTCTGAGTCATATCCAACTTGTGAATCTTGCCTTCAAGGCAAAATGACCAAACTCCCTTTTGTTGGACATGGGGAGAGGGCCACAGATCTCCTTGCCCTAGTACATATAGATGTGTGCGGCCCATTTGATGTGCCGGCTAGAGGCAATTTTGTCTACTTCATTACCTTTACCGATGATCTATCTAGGTATGGGTATGTGTATCTTATGAGACACAAGTCTGAAGCTTTTGAAAAGTTCAAAGAATTCAGACATGAAGTAGAAAAACAAACTGAAAAACCCATTAAGGTTCTTCGATCAGATCGAGGAGGTGAATACCTTAGCCAGGAATTCCTAGACTATCTCAAGGATAATGGCATAGTCTCTCAATGGACTCCACCAGGAACACCTCAACTCAACGGAGTTTCAGAATGGAGAAATCGGACTCTATTGGATATGGTTCGATCCATGATGAGCTTCACAGACCTCCCTGATTTTCTTTGGGGACACTCATTGTTAACTTCAATTTATCTACTGAATAGGGTTTCCCTCTAAAATCGTTCCTACCACACCGTATGAGATATGGCACGGTAAGAAACCAAGTCTGAGTCATCTCAGAATTTGGGGTTGTCCGGCTCATGTCAAAAGACAACAAGCGGACAAGTTAGAGTTTAGGTCCTTCAGAGCTCGATTCATAGGATATCCTAAAGAGTCATTAGGATACTATTTCTACATTCCAGAAGACCACAATGTGATTGTGAGTCGACATGCCATCTTTCTTGAAAAATAGTTTATTCAAGATAGCGGCATTGGAAAATAGATCAAGCTTGATGAGAAAGTCTCACAAGTGGAACGAGCTAAGGACCAATTGGAACCAAATCAGGTTGAGCCAATAAGAACACTACCTCCTCCACCTCGTAGATCGGAAAGAGTTTCCCATCCCCCTGAGAGATACTTAGGTATTATTTCAGAGGAAGTAGAGAAAATGTTCCTCATAGGTAATGGTGCTCATGGTGATGATCCCAAAACCTACAACGAGGCGATATCAGATATCGACTCCGAGAAATGGCTAGAGGCAATGCAGTCAGAAATTGACTCGATGCACTCAAACCAAGTCTGGACCTTGGTAGATCCACCAGAAGGTATAGTACCTATTGGGTGTAAATGGATCTTCAAGAGAAAGATTGGTGCAGATGGGAATGTGGAGACATTCAAGGCTAGACTAGTGGCAAAAGGTTATAGTCAACGCAAAGGCATTGACTATCAGGATACCTTTTTCCCAGTGGCTATGCTAAAATCCATCCGCACATTGCTTGCCGTTGCAGCCTATTTCGATTATGAAATATGGCAAATGGACGTGAAAATGGCATTCCTAAATGGATATCTTGAGGAAGATATCTATATGGAACAGCCGCTAGGTTTCACATCCAGTGATACTGATCACAAGGTTTGCAAGCTGCAAAGGTCCATATATGGACTTAAGCAAGCATCTCGGAGCTGGAACACTCATTTCAATGATGTGATCAAAAAGTTTGGTTTCATCAAAAATGAAGAGGAACCATGTGTTTTCAAAAAGGTCAGTGGGAGCGCTGTTGTCTTCCTCGTATTGTACGTGGATGACATCCTCCTTATTGGGAATGATATTCCCATGTTGACGACAGTCAAAATATGGTTGTCCAAGGAATTCTCCATGAAAGACCTAGGTGAAGCATCCTTTATTCTAGGAATTAAGGTCTATAGGGATAGACCGAATAGGATGCTAGGACTTTCACAGAAGATGTACATAGAGAAAGTACTAAAGAGGTTTAGTATGGAAAACTCTAAGAGGGGATTAATACCCTTCAGACATGGTATTCATCTTTCCAAGAAGATGTGCCCTAGCACACCTGAGGAAATAGAACGCATGAGCAAGATCCCTTATGCTTCTGCAATAGGGAGCCTCATGTATGCCATGCTATGTACACGACCTGATATAGCCCATGCTGTGAGTGTCACAAGCAGATATCAGTCAAATCCAGGTGAAGAACACTAGGACTTCTGTGAAATGTATCCTTAAGTACTTGAGAAGAACTAAGGATATGATGTTGGTCTTTGGTAACGGAGAACTCCAAGTCCAGGGATACACAGACTCGGATTTCATGTCTGATATAGATGATCGAAAGTCGACATCTGGGAGTCTGTTTGTGTGCAATGGTGGTGCTGTCAGCTGGAAGAGTTCCAAGCAAACCGTGATAGCAGATTCCACCATGGAAGCAGAATATATCGCTGCATCAGAGGCTGCGAAGGAAGCATTCTGGTACAAGAAGTTTGCTGCAGAAATTGGAGTAATGCCATCAGATGCCATTCCTCTATACTGCGACAACAATGGCGCCATAGCCCTTGCTAAGGAGCCGAGGTCTCACCAAAAATCCAAGCACATTGAGCGGCGATATCCATCCTCATCCGCGATTACCTCGAGAAGGGTTACGTCGAGGTCAAGAGAGTCAACTCCACAGATAATGTGGCAGACCCACTTACAAAGCCGTTGGGCCAGCAGAAGATCGAAGCCCACCTTGAGAAGATGGGACTTAGACTTGTAGCCAATTGGCTTTAGGACAAGTGGGAGATTGTTAGATATATGTGCCCTAGAAGCCAGAATTGGCTGACACTTGTAATACACTTCTAGGGGCAAAATTATAATTTTGACTAATATCAATAAAATGGGTTATTTTCTATCACATATGTGTATTTAGTGTCTGTGATACATCCTTTGAGTTAATGGTAATGATAATTCATATTTTCAAGAGTTGAAAATTTAAGACATGAATAATCATTATTAACTCATAAAATGCTCCCGACCATAGGATCATCACGAGGATGGTGATTGATCCAGGAAGGTTGGTGTACAATCGCTTCTCTTTAGTAGATGAGTCTTGAGTCTACGGTGTGGAGACACCAGAGCGAGAGTACAGGTACTCGTTAGAGAACGAGGGCACTGAGCGTGACCACCTCGAGTAGTCATTAGGGAAGTCTACCTTCTCGTCAATGACTGACTCGATGCTGCAGTAGTGTGTCTGGTTCTTTGACCTGAGGTGCATCGGTAGTTCACCTTGAGGGTGTTATAGTTTGACTACACCATTACTCGATCTCCTAGCCATATGGAACCCTGAGGTGTATGTTGGCTATAGCATGTTCATTGTAGGAACTGGATTGCATCAAGATGGAATCTATCTACCTCGGTGGTAGAGGAGCAGCCCTATGATGATCATGAGAATCAAGTCCAGAAGCCCATGGCCATGGCAGAGTGAAATAATAGAAAGAGTTTCTATTTAGATTTTCACATCGGACTCGAATCGAATGATTACATCATATGACAGAGACTAGGGTTTGACGAGTTCACCTTAACCCTAATCTGATCGGGGCTCAAGATAGAAGAACTTAATCACACAGGTAGCTGCACCAAGAGGTTCGCATTCAGCTCTGATGGGTTGCCACCATATACTGCTAGGTGTCACTGGTGGATTTTGGGAGCAATTAGAATGATTTAGATGATCGATCATTCTAGCTGTTCGAATCAGAAGAGTTCTGATCCATCGAAAGGAGTTTCGATGATGTCGATGATAGAGATCATGACATATCCCATTACCATACAGAACTGAACCTAACTGGGTCACACAAACAAGGGTTTGAATCTGGTGATCATCAATTGAACTGATCCAGTTCAATTGATCTGAATGAGATTCAATTAGGTTCAAGGAAATCGTGCTAGCACTCGATTGAACCTAACGTTCTTCTTTTACTATCATAAATAAGTTGTCCTGACTGAGCCAAAGGAGTTTGTGCTCAATCAGAGGCCTTCATATGGTCTGAACTGGAGGTTGTCCAAGTTAGAAGAAGGTTGTCTTATTTTGTAAGACATTACCTGCCATTTTTGGTCACCTGCCATTTCTTGTTCTTTGACTTTGGTCAAAAGTCTACCTTTGACTGGTCAAATGTTGACCATTGACACTTTGACTTTTGACCACATGTCATGCACCTATTGGAGAGCTGGTGGGGGCCTGTCCCCCTACCAGAACCTGGCAAGGAAGAGGGCGCACGCCACCCTAGGCGTGTGCCCAAGTTGGAGGCGCCTAGGAGTCCTTGTTGGACAAGGACTCCATCTCCTTTTTGGATTCCAATTAGAGTTCTCCTAAGAACCAACTTTGACTGGTCTTAGGCACCCTCTAAGGAGGAATCCAGGGGACTCTATTCCCACCAATCAGATTTAGATCTGATTTCACAAAGGGTTGTGATTGGTTGGGAAGAAGAGGAGTTGGATCACAGTTAGTCTATAAATAAGACCCTGCGCCCAACTCAGATTGTGATGAGATGATTGAATCAGAATTCCCCATGCCCCTAGGCTGCCTCTCCCCTCCTTCTCCATGCCAAACCACCTTCTCCCCTTGCTCTCCACGTCCAAAAGGAGTTTTGGATTTTTGTTGGTGCGATTCAAGCAAAAGAAAGGTGATCAAAAGCTCGAAGGCTGCACTGCTGCAAAGGATGACTGCTGATCTTCAAAAGAAGTTTTGAAGATCCTCCAAATCAGATCCAGATCTGATTTTTGGAGGCGTGATAGAGAAGAAGAGGATCTCTAGATCCAGCTTGAGTGGATACCAGTAGAGGCCAGGTGCTTGCGTGGCTAGATCCAGAACCTTCCGCTGCATACAGGATCATCAACGGATAATTGGATTACCCAAATCAGGTAAATTAAATTTGATTTAATTTATCTTTATTTTATTTTATTTATTAAAATAATAAGAATCAGATCTGAAACATCCTAGATTTGATACAGATCAAAGAGAAAAATTTTGAAATATATCTCTTGATCTGAGCAGATCTAAACGAACCTGGACCGAAAAATCAGGATTTCCCTTCAAGTGGACCATTGCTATCCTATGGCTCAGCCCAACCATCTTGTATTCGACTATCTCAAACCAATGCACCTAATTTTGAGATTAAACCTCAAATCATCAACATGCTTCCTAAATTCACCGGGATTGAAGATGCATATATTTTCATTAGAGAATTTGAGGAAGTATGTGACACCATGAGAATACACTAGCTCTTAGAGGATGCCATTAAACTAAGACTAATTAATTTTTCCCTTAAGGAGGATGCAAAAAAATGGCTATATAGTCTGTCCAACGACTCGATCACTACATGAGATGGATTTGTTAAAGTATTCTTAAGAAAATTCTATCCTCATCATAAAACAACAAAATTAAGGAATGAAATTAACCAATTCTACCAGTTAGAGGATGAATCATTCTAAAATTGTCTATACCATTTTAAGAACCTCTTAAGCCAATGCCCACATCATGGGATAGAAACTTGGAGGTTGTGTCAAATAATTTATGAAGGTCTAGAACCAAATTCAAGAATCATGCTAGAGTCGATGTGCCAGGGCTAATTCATGTATAAAGAAGTTAATGAGGCCCGACAATTTTTAGAAGATCCAACAAAAAAAAGTTTGTAATGGGAGGTAACTAGGGAACCTATGCCAACAGGAGATGGTATACATCAAGTTCCATCAACCCTAGCTTTAGAAAGCAAAACTGCCTCGTTGCAATGAAAATTTGAGGCCTTAGAATTAAAGAGATTGGCCAATGTAAACCAAGTATCTGCATCAATGTGTAACGGATGCAGTGCACTAGACCATGTCATAGAAGAATGTCCCCTCTTGATGAACCAGACTGATAATGATTATGCATAAGTGAATGCAGCATATCAAAGACCAAATAATAACCCCTATGCATCCACTTATAATCCAAGATGGAGAAACCATCCTAATTTTTCATGATCACAAGGTCTGAAGGTAGGCAGTCCTAGCTCCAACCAATCAAATTGAAAGCCTAACCCTATACTAAACAACCCACTAGGCTTTAACAATAATGAAGAAAAATTAGACTCTTTGGAAAATACCCTTAATACTTTTATGCAAACTGTTGGTCAATTGCTAACATCAAATTCCCAAGTCATAAATTCAAACTCCCAAGCCATTGCCCATCTAGAAATGCAGTTGGGTTAGATAGCTACGAAACTTAGTGAAAGAGAAAAGGATAAATTACCAAGTCAATCTGAGGCTAACCCCATAACCCAAAATAACCAAAGACCACAATAAGGACCCTAAATCAATCAATTAAATGCTATCCATACACTAAGATCTAGAAAACAAATAGACAATCATGTGGGTACATCTAAAGCACCTAAAAAAATAGGAGACTCACTATCTGAACTAACATCTGAACAGGACTAGTCTGAAGAGCCTAAAGAAATAGAACCTGATTCACTAACAAAGCTTGCACCAAAATTAATTGGACCAATACCCAACATTGTAGCATCTTTTCTAATAGACTTAAGTCCAACCGAAACTTAACCCAACTAGACAAAATTCTGAAAGTCTTTAAACAAGTTAAAGTAAATATTCTCTTGTTGGACGTGATCCAACAAATTCCAACATATTCTAAATTTCTAAAGAATTTATGTATCAGAAAAAGGACTACCAATGTACCTAACAAAGCCTTCCAGGCAGCTAGTGTAAGTTCTTACCTATCAAATCATGTGCTAGTAAAATAAAAAGATCTAGGATCTCCCACTATTTCTTGCATCGTAGAAAAACTACTCATTGATAAGGCTTTATTAGACCTAGGGGCGAGTGTCAACATACTACCTTATTCAATTTATGAAAAGTTAGAGTTGAAAAAATTAAAGTCTATAGGAATGACTTTACAATTAGTAGATTGATCTTTGAAAGTAGTAAGAAGAATAGTAGAGAATGTATTAATTAAGATTGGTGATTTCATCTACCTAGTAGATTTCATAATTTTAGAAACTGAGCCTGTATCATATCCTAATGGCCACATCCTAGTTATATTAGGTAGACCATTTTCAGCCACAGCCAATGGTCTAATAAAACTTTTTTTTGATAATATGATCATAGATCTAAATATTTTTAATCTGTCTGAAATAAATCAAGTAGGTGACCTTAACATAATACAGGACAAAGTTTATGAACCCATTGACCTAAGTAATGAAAAATCTGATATGGAACTATGGATGAATTAAAATTGTGAAGAAGTTGAGAAGGTCAATGATTTAGCCACAGTCAATATGAAACTTAGATGGGAGTCTTCAGTTGAACCATTACCTAGACCAACATTGGAGAAAATGTTGAAAATGTATCCCAAAGCCAATTGTCAGTCTGTTAATGGTTAAGCTATACTTTTATAATTCTATATAAATTATGAATTAATAAAAAAATATTTTAGCATTTTTCATCATAAATTATTTTTTATCTTCTAATGAACTCCTGTGTTGTGATGAAGTCCTTAGGATTATCTAAATTCGATAAAGGAGGAATTATCATTTAGTTCTTAAATTGTTCATGACCAAATAATATATTGTTACTAAGGATGACAATGTTTATTGAGTATAGATCATTGTATGCCATATAGATTGATTGTCCTTATAATCAAGGAATGTTAAGACACTGGTATGGCGTGCAAGTGAGATGTATGTGTATATCTGCACTGAATGTGACCAACTCCAAAAATTTTTTTCTATCAAGATTAGCTCAGATAGAATATGGGTATAAGTGTCCCTTCGATCTAAGATCACCATGGTGACTTTCAAGCAACTCACTATGCTTTGGTGCTGGACTATCTGAATTTTTAATTCAGTAATGGAAGATTTCCAGACACCGTCAAGTACTTGAGGAGTCGGTGCATGTATCAAGATGGGATTGACCACTCCTGATTTCAGGAGCTGTGTTCAATCGTATTTCAATTTAGCAAAGCCTTAGCTAGGGTAGTCTTTGTGAGGAGTCACGAGACTAATTGCTTTGAGGCATGACATAGATGTATTTTCTAGGGTTGACAGTCTAACCCTGAGTCATCTATTATATAGAGGTCATAGGGATAAATTATACGGTAACCACATTCACGTAGATTTTGAATATTATGATTGCTACTATTTGACCTATCTAGATGTAGCAATGGCCACTTCGATTAGTATAAAAAGTGGTTCCTATGCTACCGACTTAGGTTCAAACCTACGGAGTCACACATACTAGAGATTTCTACCTAATCTATTGGCTGTGGTTAAGAGTCCCACTGGACTGAAACTCTTTGACCAAATATCCTATAGCATTAGGACATTGAGTCTACTTATCTGAAACTCTCTGATCAAGAGTATGGACTCTATGATTGCAAGTTCCATTCATTTTGGATACTGGGGTCAAGAGTCCCACTAGACTGAGACTCTTCAATTAGGGTTTTATATCGATGAACTCTATTGCCCGGTGACCTATTGGATTTGAACTTTAATTTTATGAGAGATTTTATTAGTGATTTGATTGTTAATTAACTCAATTTGGTTGAGTAATTATTTTTGATTCAAGTCCAATTGAATTAGGTTTAGTTGGGTTTGACATGATTAGGTCACAAGTTGACCGAATCATCGAGGAGTTTTGAACCTTGATTTGATCAGAGATTGAGCTTGATCAATTCTCAATTTTATTAGAATTTAATTAAGCCTAATTAAGCTTAAATGTATGGGTTTAATTTAGTCTAATTATACCTAACCAATTTTGATTGGGTTGGTTTAGTTGGTTGAAGTTTAGAATTCAAAGACTAGTTTGACTTATCTTCCCACGCGCCACATTTAAACCCCATGCCCCATTTAAATTTTGAATTAATTCTCTCGTACCTTTTTTCCCATGCACATAAGAAGTTTTGACTGGTCTTTCCACATCCTCAAGGGATAAGTTATGGTTAGTAGCCATTCAAATTCAAAAAGAGTTTGAATTTGGATTAGCAACAACCATATCTTATCCCTGCACCACCTAAACTTTTGTGTGCCTATTATCTCCAAGTGAAAGGGGTTTTCTCATGGATTTTTTCTTGCTGAAGAGTGGGCACACAACTCCTTCACACATTTCAAATAAGTTTGGATTAGTTTGGGTGAAGTTTGAATTAAAAAGAGTTTTGAATTCAAACTAGCATTCAAACTAGTTTTTGGTTCCCCACACGCATAGAAGTTGTTCTTTGTGCAACTTTTAAAAGGGGAGGTTTTTGGGACATGGGCCAACACGTATTTTGAAGAGAGGACTTCCATGAGATTCATTTGATGCATGGGATGAGGCTTCAATAATCTCCAAGAGAGAGAAAACCAAAGGAGAAGGAGCGTAAGGTTTTTAGGGTGAGTGCAGTCCTAAGTATTCAACCTAGGTTTCGAGAAGCCATTGCTTGAGCTACGAGCATCCAAGCCTATAAAACTTCATAGAAAACCTCCTTTGCCTCTCTACTATATCTACGACTAACCCAGAGTATTCATGAAGCTCATAGACGAAGATCAAAGTTGTTCAATCAAAACAACCCCTGAAAGACTCCAGTGTCGAGCTAGCACTCGTGGGAAGTCGATCAGTATCCTTGTGTGGATGATCCATGGAGGCTAAATATTTGTGTGGCTGTATCATGACCGACAAACCTCCTTGACGATGATGAGATTATGGCAATCAAGTACCTGCAAAAAGATATTGTGTTCTAAATACATAAATGTAGTAAATAGTTTGCTGCAAGTTTTATTTTTAGATCTATATGAATGCATGTATATTATGTTTAGATCCTTAGTGTAGATTTTAATATTCTGATATGATCAGTAGATAATTAATTAGATTAATTATTTTTTTTATATTATTGCTATTTTTAAATTTTTTTTTAAAAGTAGCACTGCAAATCCTGCACTTTTTCCTTCAAATGGTATTAGAGAAAGAGTTCACTAAATATGATATGCTTGCATATTTAGATTGATAATTTAGATTTAATCTAAATATTAATCTAATAATCTAATTAATTAGATCTAAAAATTATGATCGCATGGACCACAGGTTATCTTGCTGTAGAGTTTACCCCCTATAGTGTAGGTTGTCCTGGTATGTGTTGATCTAGATCATTAAATTATAAATTTTAGATTTGATCTAATAATTTTTATGATTTGATTATATGGTTTTGATATGATTTTAATCATGAACAAGAGTTTAGACTAGATCTAATTTGATTCATGATTTTTATGTAATATACATAGTTTCAGATTAAATCCTACAACTAGTGTTGTTTGTGAATTGAGCTGATTCAATTTTGAAGTGAGTCAACTCAATTGGTGAACAATGCCAAGTTGCAAAGAACTTTCAAAATTTAAAAAATATTTTAGAAATGCCAAACCCTAACCCTCAGCCTATAAACTTATTAAAATTAAGTGAAATGATTTAGTATCTAGAATTGTGAATTAAGATCCTAAGTCATTAATCATAAACTTGTGGGTTATTGAGTTTGATGAATTAGGTCCATAAATTGGGCTAGACCTAAGGTTAGTTAAAGACTGGACTAATTTAGAGTAGATAATCAAATCTAATTAAATGTTAATTTAGATTAGGTCAAGGACACTATAGACTCAATTACAGTAGTTGTAGTTGGTCTAGTCCATGCCTTTAATGAGGATCAAATGGACTTGAATCATGGCTATGCGATCGAACCCAAAATTACTAAGTTGGTCAAATTGAAACTAATAAATCAGATGGTGTCTAAGATAAGTTTAGCACTTTGACCAGTGGTTTTTAATTAGAAGCTACTCACATTGATTCGATCTTTGATGAGTTAATGGCGTATCCCTTCCACTGATCTCACTTACCTCACCATTCTGGTGAATTAGATTTTGATTAGATCAAATGATGATTTGGGCTCACCCTTGTCAATTAGGTAAATTAGTCTGATTGATTTTGGTGCTCCTAATGTCAGCCTAGATTAGATTCTTTTTTATCTAACTTTGGCTCGCTGAATTTCTCTCTTTTCTTAAATATATTAACTAAATTCTCTAAAATTATTAGATTCTTAAAATAAAATAGTTATATAGATAACTAAATCATAGCCACCCATTAAGTTGAGTGATAATGGGTTCATTAGTATAATGATCATTGGAGGCCCAAAGGCCTAGTGATTATTGACTAATGAAATTATCATTCATAAAATGATAATTTGGTTAAGTCCTTCCGATGGTGTATAGGTTGGCCGACCAAAGTTGGGCCTGATCATTTATTGGTTAGATAAGACCAAATATGGTCATGTTAAAAGTTGGATCTAACTGGACCTTTTAGTGGAGGCCAAAGCCTACTGATTAGGTCTTCGAGGCAAAATCAATATTACTAGAAGTTGTTTAGAGAAATAATTGATTTTGAATCTACCCATAGATGCACATGGGTTGACCAATCAAAGTTGGGCTCGTGTATAGTCTATGTGGATTCTAGTACCCACTAAGAAATTAAAGTAATTTCTCTAATTAGAGGTAGAGGCTACCAATTCATATAAAATAGTGGAAGAACCTTTAGCCTAAAGTTCAAGTTTTTAGTATAATTAATTCATATACTAATTAGATTTTTTTTTTTTGTATAGAAATGGTCACTAACCTATCGCTTCGATCATTGTTAGGCAATGAGAAATTAATGGAACCCAACTTTGATAGCTAGTATCATAAGATGAAAATCATCCTGGTGCATGAGCGAATTCTTTATATAGTAATGGATCCAGTACATGAGGAGTCAGCTCTGAATGCTAAAGGAGCGGTATGAGACATTTACCAAAAGTGGCTTAATGACTGCACCACCATTCGGTGCATAATGCTAATGGTAATGAACAATGAGTTCAACCATAGGTTCAAAAATATAAAGCCATAAGAGATGCTTCAAATATTGAATGACTCCATTGGCACGTCTGACGATGTTGAAAGGCACAAAGCAAGTTTTGCCATTTTCAATGCTCGGATGAGGGATGGGGCCTCAATCATCGATTATGTATTGCACATGATCGAGATTATTAAGCGCCTTAGCAAGCTGGGCATTCTCCTGCACGAGTAGCTCGGTAAGGATGCGATCCTTAATTCCTTGCCCAAGTCCTACCTTCCTTTTCTGACTTATTTTAGAATGATAAAGCCTGCAGTAAACTACCATGGCTTGTTGGGGTTGCTATAGAACTTTGAGAAGGATCACCAACTCCACAAGAAGATGGTGAATGTAGTGGGAGGGTCTTCTGCTAGTGTTGATCCTTTAAGAAAGGGAAGAAGAACAAGAAGAAGAAGAACAAGAAGGTGTAGCCTAATGCTGGGACGACTGCATAGGGTCAGACCAAGAAGCACAAGCCAGACTAAAGCCAGATGAAATGCTTCTTCTGCAAGAAGCAAGGGCACTGAAAAAGGAACTGTCCTCTATGCATTGCCTCCCTGGACTTGAATAGGCTGAGGAGGAAGCAAGTGATTGCTGAACAAGGTAATTATATGATAACACTTTGCAATTTTTTCTTATTTGATTCTACTGCTTGGGTATTAGATATTGAAAGTCCTTATCATATTTATAATTCTATGCAGGGCTTGCAAGTTAGTAGAAGATTTGATCAAGATGAGAGATTCCTGAATATTAGAGATGGAAGACAAGTTCCAATTCTAGCATTAGGAATCATGAACTTTGTAATCAATTCAAATAAAGTTATTCTTAATGAATGTCATTTTTGTCCAACTTTCTTATTGAATGTCATTTCTGTAGGCCTTTTGGTCATGAATGATTTTGAAATATCAATAAAAGAAAAATTTTGTAATGTCATTTTGAATGGTATTACAATTTTTATTTAGACAATTGAATAACGATATTTATTTATAAACTATGCTTGTTAACATGGTTTAATCCTCCAGTAAATATCCTAGAATTAGTGATGTGTTTGATGTCTACCTTTGGCATTGTAGGTTAAGTCATATTAACAAGAACAGAATAAACAAGTTAGCTCAAGAAGAAATTTTTAAGATTAGTGATTGTGAATCACTTTCGATCTATGAGTCCTGTCTTCTTGGTAAGATGATCAAGTCACCTTTTACTAGAAAAGATGAATGAGCCACTGAACTTCTATGTTTAGTACATTCAGACATATGTAGACCAATGAGCTCAAGTGCCAGATGTGGATACTTTTACTTCATAACCTTCATAGATGACCTATCGAGGTATAGGTACGTCTATTTAATGAAGCATAAGTTAGAGTCGTTTGAAATATTCAAACTATTTCAAAATGAGGTAGAGAAGCAAATTGAAAAGAGTATTAAAACTCTTCGATCTAACCGAGGAGGTGAGTACCTTTCCATTGAGTTTCTGACATATCTAGGGAAGAATGGGATTCTCTCCTAATGGACCCCTCTTGAAACAAGACAACATAATGGTGTATCTGAAAGGAGGAATTGGATCCTATTGGATATGGTTTGATCCATAATAGGGTTTGCTGGTTTGCCAATCTTTTTATGGGGATATGTGCTTGAGTCAGCTTGTTACATTCTAAATAGGATTCTGAGTAAATCTATTAATAAAACACCATATGAGATATGGACAAAGTATAAGCCAGTGCTCTCACACCTTAGGATTTGGGGGGGTTCGGCTTATGTTAAACGTTTAATGATAGACAAGCTTGGACCTAGGCCTGATAAGTATAGTTTTATAGGTTACCCAAAAAAAATTAAAGGATATTACTTCTACCTTACTAATGAGCAAAAAGTGCTTGTCAGCCTTGAGGCAGTCATTTTAGAAAAGGAGTTCCTTGGAGAAGAACTAATGCCTCTAAAGTCGAACTTGATGAAGTTGGATAGGTGGAAGAGCAGACAAGTAATTGAGCTGGATCTAATTAGGTCAGACCTAGAGCTCATTGTAGATGCACCCTTAAGGTGATCTGCTAGAGTACCACATCAACCGGATAGATCTACAGTTTCTTGGCCCAGGATGGGGATTCTATCAAATTTGATGAGAATGATGAGGACCCGATTACCTACATGGATGCAATATAGAGATCAAACTCTATGAAATGGCTTGAGACCATGAAATTCGAAATAGAGTTCATGAAGATCAAGGATGTATGGACATTAGTTGTCCCATCCGAAGGGGTTAAACCTTGGTGTTGTCGGACAATCCCTTTTTCAGAGAGAAATTCCATAGCCTATCGGTAGATAGTCCTTCTTGAAATTTTTCATGCTGAACCTCTTCAGCATAGTGTCAATGTACAAAGACTGGGACAACCCAAGCAATCTTTTAGATCTATCTCTATAGATCTTCATCCCTAAGATGTAGGAAGCTTCTCCCAGATCTTTCATGGAGAATAATGACAACAGCCAAATCTTTATTCCTTGTAATGCAGGGACATCATCCTCGATTAAGAGAATGTCATCCATATACAAAATGAGGAATATAACTGCGAGACCATTATATATGCAGGGTTCTTCTTCATTCTTAACGAAGAAATATGTCTTGATCATCCCATCAAAACGTATGTTCCAACTCTGAGATGCCTGTGATCATTGTCATGGGCGGTCAAAAATAAAAGCTAACTTACTACTATATAGATAGAGTGAGTCAGAATTGTATCCATAGGAATCATATTAATTATGTTTAAAAGCAATATTAAGATTGAATAAAAGTAGATTAATTAAAAAGCTACTTAAATTAATTAAGAAAGAAAATAAATAGCAAATTAATTAAAAGAGAAGTTGCAAGTATGGAGATGGATTCTTAGAATTTTAATTGATCGCTTATCTAACATCTGGTTTTCTTTTTAATATGTTTTAATTGATATCTAACCAATAAATATATAAGCTTTCTTAGAGAGCATGGCCTATACCTTTAGATCACAGCGCATCTCTTAAAGTTATAGGTTACTCAAAATTGATTTAGATATAACATCAAGAATTAATCTAAATATAATCTATCCCAAGAGCATGAACCATACCCATAGATCATGGCTTATCCCAAGGATAATAAACTATTCCAGATTAATTGCAAGAAAAGAAAAACATAAAAATATTATAACTAAAAATAGTCTTTATTAAAAATTAAAAAGAAATACAAAAGATGAGAAATAGAAAACATCATCAAAATAAGATCATAATGATCTCCTAAGAAAGAGAGGATCAGCCAAACATCGAAAAGCTTCTCACTAAAATCTTCATCCTGTAGCCTTAATAAAGAACCTAGGCAGTCGTTGTAGGAATCTAGAGTAGAAGAAGAGGTTTGGTGGAGAAAAGATGAAATTTGGTGGTCTGCTAAAGTGAGAAAAAAGAAAGAAGGAAGAAAAGAAGAGAAGGTAAGAGAGAATTAGGGAGGTACAGAGAGTTTTTAGGGGAAGGAAGGGCTTTGGAGTGGCTTAGGAGAGTTTTGGAGAGGTTTGGAGGGGCTTTGCGGGACATGGTTCGTTGGTTTAGCATAGGAGGATTTTTATAGAGGGAAAAAGGAGAAAAATAGAATTTAAAAGAGAAAAAAATCATGAAAATTGAGTCTGGATTAGATTCTGCACCCTGTGATGAATTTCAGCCATTAGATCGGGTCCAAACGGTCTAGATCACATCAAAATTGACCTTCTATAGCTAAAACATGGTCCAAATTAAATTATAGTCGTCAAGTTAAACTTGGAGATGAATTTGGATCGTTTGATTTCCCTAGATCTTCCCAAATCAAGTTGAATCTATTCTTAGCCATTGGATCTTCATCGGGAGAAACAAGGATCATTGGATCATGGCAAATGGCTTGGAATAGTTTGAAATGATGCCAACCATCGGATCTTGACCAGGATGAATGCCTACAATCTGATTCAAGGGAAAAATCTATTTTCTGAGTCAGATTTGTTCAGATCTGATTGGATCAGAAGGGATATTTCAAAAAAAAAAAATTTCAGATCCTAATCAGATCTGAGACTCCTCAGATCTGATCTTATTGATCTGATAATCAAAATAAAATAAAAATAAAAATTAAATCTAATTTAATTATAGCTTTATTTTGGGTAATCCAATTATCCTGTGATGATCTCGATGTTTGCCTAAGGTTCTAGATGTAGCCACGCAAGCACCTGGCCTCTACCAATATCTACTTGGGTAGGATCTGGAGATCTTCTTCTCAATCAATCCTCCAAAAATCAGATATAGGTTTGATCTTGAAGGACTTCAAAACTCCTTTTAAAGAACTATCGTTGTCTTTTGCAGCAGTGCTGTCTTCTTCCTTTCTTGGTGCCTTTCACTTGCTTGGATCGCACCTTATTCATATCCAAAACCCCTTGAGGGTGGAGAGGAGAGAGAGGACTAGAGGGTGGCATGGAGGAGGGAGAGAGGCTTTTTGGCATGGGCTAAAGGCAGAAGCATTAAAAACCTAGGCGTAGACAGGGTTTATATAGACCTTGCTGCGCCATGCAGTGCCACATCATCCCGACCAATCATGGCCCTTTGAGCAATCAGATCTAAATGTGATTGGTGGGATGACATCATCTGATCCAATCAGAAGAGAGACCCTCATAACCCTCCTAAGTGAAGGTAAATCCTGATTTTCTGGTCCAGGTTCGTTCAGATCTGATCAGATCAAGAGATATATTTCAAAAATTTTTCTCTTGATCCCAATCAGATCTTGATATGTTTCAGATCTGATTCTTATTATTTTAATAAATAAAATAAAATAAGATAAATTAAATCAAATTTAATTTACCTGATTTGGGTAATCCTATTACCCTGTAGATGATCCTGATTGCAGCGGAAGGTTCTGGATCTAGCCACGCAAGCGCCTGGCCTCTACCGGTATCCACTCGGGTTGGATCTGGAGATCCTCTTCTTCTCTATCACATCCTCCAAAAATCAGATCTGGATCTGATCTGGAGGATCTTCAAAACTCCTTTTGAAGATCAGCAGTCGTCCTTTTGCAGCAGCGCAGCCTTCTTGCTTTTGATCGCCTTTCTCTTGATCTGAATCGCACCAACCAAAGTCCAAAACTCCTTTTGGACGTGGAGAGCAAGGGGAGAAGAAGGTTTGGCATGGAGGAAGGAGGGGAGAGGCAGCCTTGGGGCATGGGGAAACTCTTGATTCAATTGCATTAAATCTGAGTTGGGCGCAGGGTCTTATTTATAGACTAAGCTGTGATCCAACTCCTCTTCCTCCCAACCAATCACAACCCTTTGTGAAATCAGATCTAAATCTGATTGGTGGGAATAGAGTCCCCTGGATTCCTCCTTAGAGGGCGCCTAAGACCAGTCAAAGTTGGTTCTTAGAAGAACTCTAATTGGAATCCAAAAAGGGAGATGGAGTCCTTGTCCAACAAGGACTCCTAGGCGCCTCCAACTTGGGCTCACGCCAGGGTTGGCGTGCGCCCTTCTCCTTGCCAGGTTCTGGCAGGGGGACAGGCCCCCACCAGCTCTCCAATAGGTGCATGACATGTGGTCAAAAGTCAAAGTGGTCAATGGTCAACGTTTGACCAGTCAAAGGTAGACTTTTGACCAAAGTCAAAGAACAAGAAATGGCAGGTGACCAAAAATGGCAGGTAATGTCTTACAAAATAAGACAACCTTCTTTAACTTGGACAACCTCCAGTTAGACCATATGAAGGCCTCTGATTGAGCACAAACTCCTTTGGCTCAGTCAGGACAACTTATTTATGATAGTAAAAGAAGAACGTTAGGTTCAATCGAGTGCTAGCACGATTTTCCTTGAACCTAATTGAATCTCATTCAGATCAATTGAACTAGATCAGTTCAATTGATGATCACCAGATTCAAACCCTTGTTTGTGTGACCCAGTTAGGTTCAGTTCTGTATGGTAATGGGATATGTCATGATCTCTATCATAGACATCATCGAAACTCCTTTCGATGGATCAGAACTCTTCTGATTCGAACAGCTAGAATGATCGATCATCTAAATCATTCTAATTGCTCCCAAAATCCACCAGTGACACCTAGCAGTATATGGTGGCAACCCATCAGAGCTGAATGCGAACCTCTTGGTGCAGCTACCTGTGTGATTAAGTTCTTCTATCTTGAGCCCCGATCAGATTAGGGTTAAGGTAAACTCGTCAAACCCTAGTCTCTGTCATATGATGTAATCATTCGATTCGAGTCCAATGTGAAAATCTAAATAGAAACTCTTTCTATTATTTCACTCTGCCATGGCCATGGGCTTCAGGACTTGATTCTCATGATTATCATAGGGCTGCTCCTCTACCACCGAGGTAGATAGATTCCCATCTTGATGCAATCCAGTTCCTACAATGAACATGCTATAGCCAACATACACCTCAGGGTTCCATATGGCTAGGAGACCGAGTAATGGTGTAGTCAAACTATAACACCCTCAAGGTGAACTGCCGATGCATCTCAGGTCAAAGAACCAGACACACTACTGCAGCATCGAGTCAGTCATTGACGAGAAGGTAGACTTCCCTAATGACTACTCGAGGTGGTCACGCTCAGTGCCCTCGTTCTCTAACGAGTACCTGTACTCTCGCTCCGGTGTCTCCACACCGTAGACTCAAGACTCATCTACTAAAGAGAAGCGATCGTACACCAACCTTCCGGATCAATCACCATCCTCGTGATGATCCTATGGTCGGGAGCTGTTTATGAGTTAATAATGATTATTCATGTCTTAAATTTTCAACTCTTGAAAATATGAATTATCATTACCATTAACTCAAAGGATGTATCACAGACACTAAATACACATATGTGATAGAAAATAACCCATTTTATTGAATTATAGTCAAAATTATAATTTTGCCCCTAGAAGTGTATTACAAGTGTCAGCCAATTCTGGCTTCTAGGGCACATATATCTAACAATCTCCCACTTGTCCTAAAGCCAATTGGCTACAAGTCTAAGTCCCATCTTCTCAAGGTGGGCTTCGATCTTCTGCTGGCCCAACGGCTTTGTAAGTGGGTCTGCCACATTATCTGCGGAGTTGACTCTCTTGACCTCAACGTAACCTTTCTCAAGGTAATCGCGGATGAGATGGTATCACCGTTTGCTTGGAACTCTTCCAGCACAGCACCACCATTGCACACAAACAGACTGCCAGATGTCGACTTTCGATCATCTATATCAGGACATGAAGTCCGAGTCTGTGTATCCCTTGGAACTTGGAGTTCTCCATTACCAAAGACCAACATCATATCCTTAGTTCTTCTCAAGTACTTAAGGATACATTTCACAGAAGTCCAGTGTTCTTCACCTGGATTTGACTGATATCTGCTTGTGACACTCACAGCATGGGCTATATCAGGTCGTGTACATAGCATGGCATACATGAGGCTCCCTATTGCAGAAGCATAAGGGATCTTGCTCATGCGTTCTATTTCCTCAGGTGTGCTGGGGCACATCTTCTTGGAAAGATGAATACCATGTCTGAAGGGTATTAATCCCCTCTTAGAGTTTTCCATACTAAACCTCTTTAGTACTTCCTCTATGTACATCTTCTGTGAAAGTCCTAGCATCCTATTCGGTCTATCCCTATAGACCTTAATTCCTAGAATAAAGGATGCTTCACCTAGGTCTTTCATGGAGAATTCCTTGGACAACCACATCTTGACTGATGTCAACATGGGAATATCATTCCCAATAAGGAGGATGTCATCCACGTACAATACGAGGAAGACAACAGCGCTCCCACTGACCCTTTTGAAAACACATGGTTCCTCTTCATTTTTGATGAAACCAAACTTTTTGATCACATCATTGAAACGAGTGTTCCAGCTCCGAGATGCTTGCTTAAGTCCATATATGGACCTTTGCAGCTTGCAAACCTTGTGATCAGTATCACTGGATGTGAAACCTAGCGGCTGTTCCATATAGATATCTTCCTCAAGATATCCATTTAGGAATGCCGTTTTCACGTCCATTTGCCATATTTCATAATCGAAATAGGCTGCAACAGGCAAGCAATGTGCGGATGGATTTTAGCATAGCTACTGGGGAAAAGGTATCCTGATAGTCAATGCCTTCACGTTGACTATAACCTTTTGCCACCAGTCTAGCCTTGAATGTCTCCACATTCCCATCTGCACCAATCTTTCTCTTGAAGATCCATTTACACCCAATAGGTACTATACCTTCTGGTGGATCTACCAAGGTCCAGACTTGGTTTGAGTGCATCGAGTCAATTTCTGACTTCATTGCCTCTAAGCCATTTCTCGGAGTCGATATCTGATATCGCCTCGTTGTAGGTTTTGGGATCATCACCATGAGCACCATTACCTATGAGGAACATTTTCCTCTACGTCCTCTGAAATAATACCTAAGTATCTTTCAGGGGGACGGGAAACTCTTTCCGATCTACGAGGTGGAGGAGGTAGTGTTCTTATTGGCTCAACCTGATTTGGTTCCACTTGGTCCTTAGCTCGTTCTGCTTGTGAGACTTTCTCATCAAGCTTAATCTGCTTTCCAATGCCGCTATCTTGAATAAACTATTTTTCAAGAAATATGGCATGTCGACTCACAATCACATTGTGGTCTTCTGGAATGTAGAAATAGTATCCTAATGACTCTTTAGGATATCCTATGAATCGAGCTCTAAAGGACCTAAACTCTAACTTGTCCGCTTGTTGTCTTTTGACATGAGCCGGACAACCCCAAATTCTGAGATGACTCAGACTTGGTTTCTTACCGTGCCATATCTCATACGGTGTGGTAGGAACGGTTTTAGAGGGAACCCTATTCAGTAGATAGAATTGAAGTTAACAATGAGTGTCCCCAAAGAAAATCAGGGAGGTCTGTGAAGCTCATCATGGATCGAACCATATCCAATAGAGTCCGATTTCTCCGTTCTGAAACCCCGTTGAGTTGAGGTGTTCCTGGTGGAGTCCATTGAGAGACTATGCCATTTTCCTTAAGATAGTCTAGGAATTCCCGGCTAAGGTATTCACCTCCTCGATCTGATCGAAGAACCTTAATGGGTTTTCCAGTTTGTTTTTCTACTTCATGTCTGAATTCTTTGAACTTTTCAAAAGCTTCAGACTTGTGTCTCATAAGATACACATACCCATACCTAGACAGATCATCGGTAAAGGTAATGAAGTAGACAAAATTGCCTCTAGCCGGCACATCAAATGGGCCGCACACATCAGTATGTACTAGGGCAAGGAGATCTGTGGCCCTCTCCCCATGTCCAACAAAAGGGAGTTTAGTCATTTTGCCTTGAAGACAAGATTCACAAGTTGGATATGACTCAAAAGTCAATGGACTCAATAGCCCATTTTTCTCCAATTTGTTGAATCCTATCTTCTGCTATATGACCTAATCTCAGGTGCCATAGATATCTGTCGTTTGGACTATCCCTAGGTCGTTTGGCATTCACGTTTTGCTCGATAGTTAGAAACAGGTACATCAATATGTAGCTGATAAAGACCATTAATAAGGAAACCATTTGCAATTTTATTTCTTTCATAAAGAATGTTACAATGGTCCTTAAAGAAGGTGATCACATAACCTTCTTGTGCTAAGCATGAAACAGAAATCAAATTCCTGCTAGCTGCAGGCACATAATAACAGTCTTTTAAAACTAAGTCTAAACCAGATGGTAATCGAAGAGGGTATGTTCCCACGGCTACTGCAGCAACTCTTGCTCCATTACCGATGCGTAGGATCATGTCTCCATCCCTCAGCCTCCTGCTATCCTCAAGACCCTGCATAGAAGTGCACAGATGAGCACTAGAACCAGAGTCAAGCACCCAACTGGATGCAGAAGAAACCGTAAGGTTAGACTCAATAACGAGCATACCTCCAGAAGGACCTTCCTTCTTGTTCTTCAGGGTGGCCAGGTAAGTAGGGCAGTTCCGCTTCCAATGGCCGTCGCTGTTGCAATGGAAACACTTTCCTTTGACATCGGCCTTTCTTCTTCGGCTTCTGCCTTCTTCTTCTTTGATCCTTCCACCTTTTGCTTTTTCACAGACTTCTTTTTCTTTCCATAAGACTTTCTTTTGGAAGAAGTCCGTTCCATAGCAAGAACTGAGCCTTTAGAACCTTTCATAGAAAGCTCAGCGGTAACCAGCATATTCATTAACTTCGGCCAAGGAATTTTGAAGTTTATGCATGTGGTAATTCATGATGAATTGCCCATATGCATCAGTCAAGGATTGCAGAATAATATCGTTCTGCAGATCCAAGTCCAACTTCACACCGAGCTTCTCAAGCTCTTCCATGTCCTTGATCATTGTCAGACAGTGATCTTGGACTGACTGCCCATCACGCATCTTAGCCTTAAAAAGTCATTTCGTGACTTGATATTTGGCTGCGCGACTCTGTTCACCAAACATCTCCTGCAGGTGAGCCAACATTTGGCGAGCAGTCCCGATATCTTCATGTTGGCGCTGGAGCTCATCAGACATCGAGCCCAACATGTAATATCTGGCCTTATTATCTTCGTCAATCCATTTTTCCAGAGACGCTCTCTGTTCAGTGGATGGACGAGGCTGGTAAGGTGGGAGGGTCCTGGTCCAAAACATGGGTTAACTTCTCTGAACCCAAAATAATTTTGTAGTTCCTGAGCCAATCTTTATAATTGGGTCCAGTCAGTCTATGTGTGTCCAGGATACGTGCCAATGGGTTGGACGCAGACATTTTCCTGTAGAGAGTCAAAGATTCTAGTTAGATACTGTAATTTTGACTTGACCAATTTGTTTAGGGATTTTATTTTTAAACAAATTAGCTCCCACTATTTTCTCGGATCCCTACACTCCCTCTGTAGAGATGCAAAAATCTCCATGATTAATGATTTCTAGTGGGTGGTGCGGTCTCACCAACTGACTCATCACCTCACCTAACAGTTATTGGTGATGGGTTAGCCAATGAGTGAACAACTCTTGTTCAATGATTCTCTAATCATGGTGCACCCAAACTTGGTCTCTAATTCATGAATCTCACCGTATCCGAAATATTGATCCACTCCTTAGTTAAGTCAGACCCACCATTTGCATAGACTGGGTTCCTAATTGAGGTCTCTCACCGTATCCGAAATATTGAGCCCAACTCATCCTCCAGCCCATAGCATCCAATGCCTAATAGACATGGTTGCATCTTCCCGGTGCAACTGAGCCACTGTATCCAGCCGAGAACAATCAACCCCGGGAAGGGCCCGCACATCTACAATGGTGGAAGACCTCAGACTTAATCTTTTCTTAGGGAGAATTGATTCAGGTCTCATTAAACTAGACTTGGCTTAGTCATAACAATTATGACTAACCTAGTGGCATGGGTTAGCTCGGATTATTGACCACCTCAGATCAGAACTGTGTCAACAGATATGGCCAGGTAAGTGAGATCCGGTGGAAGGAATATGCCATTAACTCGTACAAGAACGCATTCAGGTCGAGTAGCTTCCAATTAAAAACCAGTCGGTCGTCTGTGCCAAACTTACCTTAGACACCAAATTGTTGAGTCAGAACCAATTGGGTTAGCCTACAATCCAGACTCTAACCTCTGAGCCTAATTAGGTCTTGCTTGATCGTGACTCGATCTTGACCCAGACTTAATCCTATTAGGCTGGTCAATTTAAGCATTGTTGATCCCATCTAACCAACTCTTGATTCGGTTTGATCAACCGCTTAGACCTAATTGAGCTACCCAAGCCCGAACCCAGTATTATGAATATGTCTTAGATCTGAAATTCTCAATTTTAGACCTAATTAATATTTCCATAAACTTAATTCTTAATTAAGTAGGGTTCATAAACAAAATATGCACAATAAATCCTAGGGTTTCAGGATCTAGGGTTTTGCAGAAAGTAAGTTTTGGGTTTCTGATTAAGGACGAACACGCAGCACCCCTACACATCATAAGAACACCCCATCGAATGGGAAGAGAGGGCCTTTAAACCCTTCTTCGTTCTTATGACCGGACGGCCAAGAGGAACGCCTTAATCAGGAACATGTCAATACTACAAAACAGTTTTAGATCTATATCATATATCTCATATATAAATTTAGATCTAATCATGGCATATTTTGCATACATCTCATGTATCAAATCATGCATATTTTCAGATCTAAATTATCTCATAATAATCTAAAAAATTAGATTTAAATTGATCTAATCAAAATAAATTCTAATCTAGACAATTATGTAGAACTATTCTACAACTAGTCTAGACATGCATCAATCATATCTCATATGATATTTAAAATTAAATAATTTTTATTTGCTGTTTATCAGATGTTATTATAACACTTATAATATCAAAAAATAGTAAATAAGAAGATCTAAAATATGATTTAATCAGATTAAATCAAAGACATGCAAAACTATTCTATAGAACTATTCTATTCTAGAACTAGTCATGCATATCTTCATAATTCTTAGATCCAAATCATTTAATTTTAATTTTTTCTGATTTCAGATCTGATCACATCTCATGTGACATCTAAAATCACTTTATTTTCTAATTAAAATAAATTTAAAATCAGATCTAAACAATTTTAGAACCATGGCTCTGATACCAGTTGAAGGGAAATCCTGATTTCCCGGTCCAGGTTCGTCCAGATCTGATCAGATCAAGAGATATATTTCAAAAATTTTTTCTTTGATCCCAATCAGATCTTGATATATTTTAGATCTGATTCTTATTATTTTAATAAATAAAATAAAATAAGATAAATTAAATCAAATTTAATTTACCTGATTTGGGTAATCCTATTACCCTGTAGATGATCCTGATTGCAGCGGAAGGTTCTGGATCTAGCCACGCAAGCGCCTGGCCTCTACCGGTATCCACTCGGGTTGGATCTGGAGATCCTCTTCTTCTCTATCACATCTCCAAAAATCAGATCTGGATCTGATCTGGAGGATCTTCAAAACTCTTTTGAAGATCTGCAGTCGTCCTTTTGCAGCAGCGCAGCCTTCTTGCTTTTGATCGCCTTTCCTTGATCTGAATCGCACCAACCAAAGTCCAAAACACCTTTTGGACGTGGAGAGCAAGGGGAGAAGAAGCTATGGCATGGAGGAGGAGGGGAGAGGCAGCCTTGGGGCGTGGGGAAACTTTCTCAATTGAATTGCATTAGAATCTGAGTTGGGCGCAGGGTCTTATTTATAGACTAAGCGTGATCCAACTCCTCTTCCTCCCAACCAATCACAACCCTTTGTGAAATCAGATCTAAATCTGATTGGTGGGAATAGAGACCCCTGGATTCCTCCTTAGAGGGCGCCTAAGACCAGTCAAAGTTGGTTCTTAGAAGAACTCTAATTGGAATCCAAAAAGGGAGATGGAGTCCTTGTCCAACAAGGACTCCTAGGCGCCTCCTACTTGGGCTCACGCCACCCTTGGCGTGCGCCCTTCTCCTTGCCAGGTTCTGGCAGGGGGACAGGCCCCCACCAGCTCTCCAATAGGTGCATGACATGTGGTCAAAAGTCAAAGGGTCAATGGTCAACGTTTGACCAGTCAAAGGTAGACTTTTGACCAAAGTCAAAGAACAAGAAATGGCAGGTGACCAAAAATGGCAGGTAATGTCTTACAAAATAAGACAACCTTCTTTAACTTGGACAACCTCCAGTTAGACCATATGAAGGCCTCTGATTGAGCACAAACTCCTTTGGCTCAGTCAGGACAACTTATTTGTGATAGTAAAAGAAGAACGTTAGGTTCAATCGAGTGCTAGCACGATTTCCTTGAACCTAATTGAATCTCATTCAGATCAATTGAACTAGATCAGTTCAATTGATGATCACCAGATTCAAACCCTTGTTTGTGTGACCCAGTTAGGTTCAGTTCTGTATGGTAATGGGATATGTCATGATCTCTATCATAGACATCATCGAAACTCCTTTCGATGGATCAGAACTCTTCTGATTCGAACAGCTAGAATGATCGATCATCTAAATCATTCTAATTGCTCCCAAAATCCACCAGTGACACCTAGCAGTATATGGTGGCAACCCATCAGAGCTGAATGCGAACCTCTTGGTGCAGCTACCTGTGTGATTAAGTTCTTCTATCTTGAGCCCCGATCAGATTAGGGTTAAGGTAAACTCGTCAAACCCTAGTCTCTGTCATATGATGTAATCATTCGATTCGAGTCCAATGTGAAAATCTAAATAGAAACTCTTTCTATTATTTCACTCTGCCATGGCCATGGGCTTCAGGACTTGATTCTCATGATTATCATAGGGCTGCTCCTCTACCACCGAGGTAGATAGATTCCCATCTTGATGCAATCCAGTTCCTACAATGAACATGCTATAGCCAACATACACCTCAGGGTTCCATATGGCTAGGAGACCGAGTAATGGTGTAGTCAAACTATAACACCCTCAAGGTGAACTGCCGATGCATCTCAGGTCAAAGAACCAGACACACTACTGCAGCATCGAGTCAGTCATTGACGAGAAGGTAGACTCCCTAATGACTACTCGAGGTGGTCACGCTCAGTGCCCTCGTTCTCTAACGAGTACCTGTACTCTTGCTCTGGTGTCTCCATACTGTAGACTCAAGACTCGTCTACTAAAGAGAAGCGATTGTACACCAACCTTCCGGATCAATCACCATCCTCGTGATGATCCTATGGTCAGGAGCAATTTATGAGTTAATAATGATTATTCATGTCTTAAATTTTCAACTCTTAAAAATATGAATTATCATTGCCATTAACTCAAAGGATGTATCACAGACACTAAATACACATATGTGATAGAAAATAACTCATTTATTGATTTTTAGTCAAAATTACAATTTTGCCCCTAGAAGTGTATTACAAGTGTCAGCCAATTCTATCTTCTAGGGCACATATATCTAACACTAAGGTGGTACCAAGTCTGGGTCAAACAAGAGTTCTTGGTGCCACAGAATTTAATCCCCTGAAGCAACCCTGGAGTCCCATTTGTATGGGACTCCTCCTTTATCTTCATGGGATGCACGCCTCCCTAGGCATGTACCCTCTTCCTATCTACATTTAGTAGGAGGACAAGGCCCCAGGTACTCTCCTATAGGCACATGACACATGGGCAGATGTTCAAGTGTCCAAGATCAATATTTGATCAATGTTCGAAAATAGGAATTAACAGATGACCGAAAATAGCAGGTATTGTCTTAAATTTATCTCATAAATTAAGATAATCCTTTTTTGATTTGGACGAGCTTCAGTCAAACTAAGTAAAGATTCCTAAGTGATCCCAAATACATTTAGCTCAGGCGAGACAAGCTTTAATGATTATTAAAGAAGAATATTAGGCTAAATCGTGTACTAGCATGATTTTCTTGAACCTAATTGAATCTTATTCAAATCAACTGAACTGGGTTAGTCCAATTGATGACATCTAGATCCAAAACCTTATTTGTATGATCCAGTTAGGTTCAGTTCCGTATGGTAATGGGATATGTCGCGGTCTCTTTCATCGATATCATCGAAATACCTTCCGATGGATCGAAACTTTTCTGATTCAGACAACTAATATGATCGATCATCCAAATCATTATAATTGCTCCCAAAATCCACCAGTGACACCTGATAGCATATGGTGACAACCCATCAAGCGAACCTCTCGGTGTAGTTACCTATGTGATTAGGTTCCTTTATCTTGAGCCCCGATCGGATTAGAGTTAAGGTAATCTCATTAAATCGTAATATCCGTCATATGAATTAATCATTCGATTCAAGTCCAATGTAAAAATCCTAATAGAAACTCTTTCTATTATTTCACTCTGCCATAGCCATGGGCTTATGGACATGATTCTCATGATCATCATAGGGCTGCTCCTCATCTACCGAGGTAGATAGATCCCCTATTGGTGTAATCCAATTCTTACAATAAGCATGCTATAGCCAACATATACCTTAGGGTTTCGAATGGCTAGGAGACCAAGTTATGGTGTAGTCAAACTATAACACCCTCGAGGTGAACTGTCGATGCACCTCAGATCAAAAAACCAGACACACCATTATGGCTTTGAGCCAGTCATCGATGGGAAGGTAGACTTCCTCATGACTGCTCGAGGTGGTCACGCTCAGTGCCCTCATTCTCTAATGAATACCTGTACTCTCACTCTGGTATCTCTACACCGTAGACTTAAGACTCATCTATCCTAAAGAAGCAATCGTACACCAACCTTCCAAATCAATCACCATCCACATGATGATCCTACGGTCATGAGCATTTTATGAGTTAATAATGAAAATTCATATCTTAAATTTTTAACTCTTAAAAATATGAACTATCATTACCATTAACTCAAGGGATGTATCATAGACACTTTCAAATACACATTATGATAGAAAATAACTCATTTTATTATTTATAATCAAAATTATAATTTTATCCTTAGAAGTGTATTATAAGTGTTAGCCAATCTGGCTTCTAGGGCACACATATCTAACACCGATCACACAATTACTATTCTCATGGACCATGTAGATCGACGGCACCGAAGATCTCAGCCAATCACGTCACACTTTTTCTAACAAAATTATCATTCTACCCTTGTAAGTCATGATGGATTTTCGGTAAACCCCTTAAGGGTCCAGGTCCACCATATGGCATGCCTTGATTGGGCGTATCTACTGAGCTGGCCGGTTTGCACGTAATCTATAGATCGGACGGTCGGTCTACCATACATAGACAGGCTGGATGGGCTTCTATTCTACGAGCTGGTGGGCTAGCTTCTCTGGCTGGGCTGGCTTGCTGGCACGCCGATTGAGCTAGAGTGCTATGGCTTAGCCGGATGCTGCAGCTTGGCTTAGTGTGCCGACAAGCCGGCTATGGCAGCTGAGCTGATTTCAATTTTTTTTTTTTTTGAAAATTAATTCTAGATCCATTTTAACTCTAATTTGCTTCAAATTTATTTCATTATGACCCATAAATTGAGCTATTTTCATCAGTAGTCTTTTTCTACAGAAGATAAAATAAAAATATCAATTCTTAAGAATAAATATAATTAAATATAATAAATTAATACTTATATATATTTTATGTGTTTATCACACCCCCAACTTGAACTTTGCTTGTCCACGAGTAAAGTAGATAAATTAGCAATATATACCTACTTAACCGTAAATTAAAAGTCAGGTTAGACACTCCTAAAGATAATTGATATCGGACCAGATCATTAATGAGGTATGTCGACGGATTACCAATTTGACTCAACTAGTGGTTGAGTGTTAACCATAGAAATTTTTAGAGATCTTCTTTCACCAACTCTCCACTTTACTCTATAAATCCTCTAACTTGATGTGAGCTAGATATATTATCTTTTTACAATTTAGTCCCCTTATTATTCATTTTTTTTTTAGATTCTTGCATCCCCATCTTTTGATGCGAACTATAATGCTTACTTAGGCTAAGGGGACTGCTTACTCAATGAGATAATGCTAGACCTCTTTTTAATTCATATTGCCCATCTTTTGAAGCAAACCAGAATATTTACTTAGGCGAAGAGGCCTAGTTACTTAGTGAAAAGCTAATATTTTTTTTTAAATAGATTTTAAGGAAGACTTTTGCATAGTTTGATCTTTCCACCCAACTCTTATGAAGTAGATTCTTTATTGAAATTAGTAAGAGGAGGGTTCTAGAATCATTCTTAAAATTTGGTTTGGTCAAAACCCTTCCATTTATTAGGCTTCCTTAGTAATTTATTCTTTAGTATCTCTAAAATTTTCTAGACCATTAATTATTCATTGATTAGGGTGTCTAATTAACTCTTAATCAAAACAAAATTTAGGTACATAAAGCTAATTATTTTAAATCATACTTAAGGACTCATAAATTTTAAAGTTAGTTATTCTCCCCTCCAACTTAATTTTCATTGTCCTTAATGGAAGAAGAGAAAAAATAAAAAATATTTATCGAGGGGTACCACCTGGTTTATTATTTGTAGGTCCTTCAGTATACTCCATCAAGTTTATATAAGATTTTTGATGTGCTCCCCCCAACTTAGGCCGATCATCTTTATTGGTTTTCTATAAAAATAAAAAGAAAAACTAGAAATTTGAAAAGTAAGATGATGGGTTGTCTCTCAACAAGTGCTAAGTTTAATGTCTTCAACCGGACCAAGCCATTTTGTCTATCCCATGTCAAAAATTGGATTGATAAATTTTAATGGTTTTGGATTGCCAATCTCAGAAAGATGGCTTGTGATCCCATTATGGATGAATTTCAGAATTTTCTTGCCAATCTTCAGAAAGCAACTCATAGCCCCATTCTTAGTCAGTTTTATTTTTTTAATTTTAAGAAAATAATTTATGAATCCATTCATAGACCCTTATTTATTAAGAATTTTTTCTATTTGTTCTTCTAGTATGCTTATGAATTTAGTTGTTAGGGTAAAGGTTGAGTCCGATGTAATGGTTATCGAAAGGGTGTCACTTAATTCTAAACATGCATATTTTAGTGTGACCAAAGGTGGTTTCTGTTCTAGAGAAGATGGTGATTCTAGAGAAGCTATTTATCAGTCCATGGGGTAGTAGTGCTAAAATTAGATGGCTCTAATAATATTTTCATATTTTTAGTATATCCATCTATATTAAAATCATCTACTCCAAAAGGATCCAAATGTGTATGCACTAGATCTTAAGAAATAATTCTAGGAGCAGCTTCGTTTATTACTTCTTTAGGTTCATCCACCTCAAAATAGTTTTCAATTTGTATACTGGACTGTTCTATAAGGGTTTCATGAACATTGGAGCTCTCTGCCACATGTTACTTCCTTAGGTTAATTATGGGCTGACTTGATAATTCTTCCTCTTCCCAACTATTAAATGCCACAGTTAGTTGACTAACTTGGGTTTTTAGCTTGGCTATAGATTGAGTTTGTGTTTCCAACATGTGTAAAATATTCTTTTTAAATGTCGAACTATAGGCACTTGAAGAGGATTGTGGAATATATTGGTATGCTGTATAAGTTTCTTTCGGATAACTAAGTTCATAATTAGTTGCTGGTTGTGATGTCTCATAAAAATTTGACTAGTTTCCCCAACTTAAATTATAGGTGTTGGAGTCAGAATTGTAATAATTAGTAGTCTGGATTTGGATTGGGTAAGTTTGCTCATGTGCAAACTCCCAAGGTCGATATGCAGCTGGACATTCACTAAACAAGTGGGTAGGACTTGAACATATATCACATACATGCAAAGGTGAGGTAGGATAATATTTCATATTCAATAGATGATCAAGTTTTTGGGACAACTCATCTACCTTATTTTGGATATCTATGGAGTCTCTAACCTTATAGATTCTATATCTATTGGATTCATACATGGGTGTATAGATTGTCAGATGTGTGCCCTAGAAGCTAGATTTCCTAAACACTTGTAATACACTTCTAAGGATAATTTTATAATTTTAACTATAAATAAATAAAATGGTTATTTTCTTCCATAATGTGTATTTAAAGTATCTGTGATGCATTTTTTGAGTTAATGGTAATGACAATTCATATTTTCAAGAGTTAAAAATTTGAGACATGAATTTTCATAATTAACTCATAAACAACTCCCGATCGTAGGATCATTATAAAGATGGTGATTGATTCGAAAGGTTGGTGTATGATTGCTTTCTTAGGATAGATGTGTCTTGAGTAGTGTGGAGACACCGGAGTGGGAGTACAGATACTCGTTAGAGAATGCGGGCATTGAGCATGACCATCTCGAGCAGTCATAAGAAAGTCTACCTTCTTATCGATGACTAACTCGATGCTATAGTGGTGTGCCTGATTCTTTGACCTAAGGTGCATCGATAGTTTACCTTGAGAGTGTTATAGTTTGACTACACCATAACTTAGTCTCCTAGCCATTCAGAATTTCGAGGTGTATGTTAGGTATAGCATGTTCATTATAGGAATTGGATTGCACCAATAGAAAATTTATCTACCTCGGTAGATGAGGAGTAGCCCTATGATGATCATGAGAATCAAGTCCATAAGCCCATGGCCATGGCAGAGTGAAATAATAGAAAGAGTTTCTATTAGATTTTCACACTAGAATCGAATCGAATGATTAATCATATGATGGATATTGGGTTTGACGAGTTAAACTTAACCCTAATACAGTCAGAGCTCAAGATAGAAGAATCCAATCACACAAGTAGCTGCACCAAGAGGTTAACTTTTGATTCTGATGGGTTGCCAATATATACTGCTAGGAGTCACTGATGGTTTTTAGGAGCAATTAGAATAATTTAGATGATCGATCATTCTAATTGTATGAATCTGAAAAGTTTTGGTCCATCGAAAGGTGTTTCGATGATGTTGATGATAGAGATCGCAATATGTCTTATTACCATATAGAATTGAACCTAACTGAATCATACAAATAAAAGTTTGGGTCTAGATGTCAACAATTAGACTAACCTAATTCAATTGATTTAGATTAGATCCAATTAGGATCAAGAAAATCGTGTTAGCACATGATTGAGCCTAATATTCTCATTTTTTAATCATTTTGGTTCGTTTTGGCTGAGCAAAATTTATTTGGACTCACTCAAGAACCTTATCTTAGTCTGACTGAAGATTGTCTAGATCAGAAAAAGATTGTCTTAATTTATTAGATGGATTTAAGATAACACCTACCAATTTCTGTCACCTGATAATTCCTATTTTTGGACATAGGTCAACAGTTGACCTTGGACACTTGGACATAAGGCCATATGTCATGCGCCTATGGGAGAGCACCTGGGGCTTTTGTCCCCCTAATAAAAGAGATAAGAGAGAGGGCATGCACCACCCTAGGCATGCACCCCATATGGATAAGGGATTGAGTCCCATACAGATGGGATTCCAGGGTTTCTTGATGGGTTTAAATACATAGGCGCCAAAAAGTTTTATTTTATCCAATCTTGGCTCTACCTATGTGGATTTTTGAGGGACTCTCATTTAATTAGATTAGATGATATCATCCCAGCAATCAGATTTAGATCTGATTGAATGAAGGCCTCTGATTGGTCGGGATGATGTGGCATTGCATGGTGCAGTAGGGTCAATTAACCCTATCTACGCCTAGGGTTAAGAAGTTTTGCACAATTCCAATGCCCCAATGCTACCTCTCTCTCTTCCATGTCCCATCTAATCCTCTCTCTCCTCTCTCCTTGCCTAAGGAGTTGGGCATGGGTTCAAGTGCCATCCAAGGAAGAAAGGCACCCACATCAAGAAGAAGGCAGCACTGCTGAAAGAGACGACTGCTGCTTCTTCAAAAGAAGTTTTGAGGAACTTCAAGATCAGATCCAGATCTAATTTTTGAAGAATTGATTCAAATGAGAAGACCTCCAGATGCTGCTCAAGTGGACACCAATAGAGGCCAGACGCGTGCATGGCTCCTTCCAGAACTTCAGGAACAATCAGGATTATCATAGGATAATCTGATTATCCAAAATAAGGTATGAAATTAAATTATATTTAATTTTATTTTTAATTTTAATATTAGATATTTAGGATCAAATTTAAGATATCTCAAATTTTATTAGGATCATAGAAAATTTTTTTGAAAAATTCCTTCAAATCCAATCAAATCTGAATGATCCTGTGCCGAGAAAATAGGGTTTTTCCTTTAAATGGTATCAGAGCTGCATTAGTAGTTCATTTATTCTATTTTAGATCTGATTTATTTTTATTTATGATCTAATATTAAATAATTTTAGATATTACATCAGATGTGATTAGATTTAAAATCAAAAAATTAAAATTAGAATGATTTAGATCTACAATATATGTGATGCATGACTAGACTAGGTATAGAATAGTTCTATGTATAGTCTAGCATAATCATATTTTTAATTTAATTAAAAGTTATTTTTGATCCATTTAATTTCTACTTTTTTAAAGTTGTAATTATTATAACAAATTTTAAAAAATAGAAAATAGAGTTTTAATTCTTTTTCATATGTGAAATGAAAAATGCATGCTTAGACTAGTTATAGAATAGTTCTATAAAATATCTAGAATAATTTTATTTGATGTGATCAAATTTAAATTCTATTTTTTATATATTATATGTGATATATTAGATCTGAAAGCATGCATGTTTAATTTAGTTATGATGCATGAGATGTATGCAAAACATGTATAAGTTAGATCATTAATTGTATATGCGATATATGATTTAGATCTAACTAGCTTTGTAGTAAAAATTATATTTCTGATTAAGACATTTCCCTTGGCCATTCGATCATAAGAATAAAGTAGGATTTAAAGGCCCTCTCCTCCAATTCGAGGGATGTTCTTATAATGTGTAGGGGTGCTGTGCGTTCGTCCTTAATTAGAAATCAAAACTTATTTTTCTACAAAATCGTAGATCCTGAAATTCTAGAATTTCGTTATATATTTTATTCATGAACCCAAAAATTAATTAAGAATTAAGATTATGAAATTAATTAGATCTAAAAATTATAAATTTTAAGATATAAGACATATTCATAAAATTGGATTCGAGCTTGGGTAGCTCAATTAGGTCTAGCGGTTGATCAAATCGAACCAAGTGTTGGTTAGGTGGGATCAAAGAAAGCATAGATTTGACCAGCCTAACAGGATTAAGTCTGGGTCAAGATCGAATCATATTGAGATGTGACTCAATCAAGTCAAGACCTAATTTGGCTCCACGATTCGAGCCTGGATTATAGGCTAATCTAATTAGTTCTGATTCGATAATTTAATGTCTAAGGTAAGTCTGGCAGATATGATAGACTGAATTTTAATTGGAAGCTACTCAATCTAAATACGTTCTTATTGAGTTAATGTCATATCCCTTCCACCGGTCTTACTTACCTGACCATTTTTGTCGACCTAGTTCTGATTTGAGGTGCCTAACAATTCGAGCCAATCCATCTTACTAGGTTAGTCATAATTGTTATGACGAAATCAAGTCAAGTTTAGAAGAGATATAAATTAAATCTTCCAAAAAAAATATTAAGTCTAAGGTCATCCACCATTGTAGTGTTAGATATGTGTGTCCTAGAAGCCAGAATTGACTGACACTTGTTATACACTTCTAAGGGCAAAATTATAATTTTGACTATAAATAATAAAATAAATTATTTTCTATCATAATGTGTATTTAGTGTCTGTAATATATTCCTTGAGTTAATGATAATAATAGTTCTTATTTTCAAAAGTTGAAAATTTAAGATATAAATTTTCATTATTAACTCATAAAATGCTCCTTACCGTAGGATCATCATGAGGATAATGATTGATCCGGAAGGTTGGTGTACAATTGCTTCTTTATAGTAGATGAGTCTTGAGTCAATGGTGTAGAGACATCAGAGCGAGAGTATAGGTACTCATTGGAGAACGAGGGCACTGAGCATGACCACCTCGAGCAGTCATTAGAAAGTCTACCTTCTTGTCGATGACTGGCTCGAAGCTGTAATTATGTACCTGATTCTTTGACCTGAGGTGCATCGGTAGTTCACCTTGAGGGTGTTATAGTTTGACTACACCATGACTCGATCTCCTAGCCATTCGAAATTCTAAGATATATGTTGGCTATAGTATGTTCATTGTAGGAATTGGATTGCACCAACAAAGAATCTATCTACCTCGGTAGATGAGGAGTAGCCCTATGATAATCATGAGAATCAAGTCCATAAGCCCATTGCCATGGCAGAGTGAAATAATATAAAGAGTTTCTATTAAGGTTTTCACATTGCACTTGAATCGAATGATTAATCATATGATGGATATTAGGGTTTGACGAGATTACCTTAACCCCAATCCAGTCGGGGCTCAAGATAGAAGAACTTAATCACACAGGTAACTATCCCGAGAGATTCATTTTCAGTTCTGATGGATAACCACCATATGCTGCTAGGTGTCACTGATGGATTTTGAGAGCAATTAGAATGATTTAGATGATCAATCATACTAATTGTCTAAATTAGAAAAGTTTTAATCCATCGAAAGGTATTCCGATGATGTCGATGAGAAAGATCGCAACGTATCTCATTACCATATGGAACTTAACCTAATTGAATCACACAAATAAGGGTTTTGATCTAGATATCATCAATTAAACTAACTCAGTTCAATTGATTTGAATTAGATTCAATTAGGCTCAAGAAAATCATGCTAGCACACGATTGAGCCTAATGTTCTCCTTTAATTATCATTAAAGTTTTTCTCGACTGAGCCAAATGTATTAGGGCTCACTCAGGTACCTTTACTTGGTCTGACTAGAGCTTATCCAGGTCAGAAAATGGTTATCTTAATTTATGAGATGAATTTGAGACAACACCTGCTATTTTCCATCACCTGCTAAATCCTATTTCGGACATTTGGTCAAATATTGACCTTTGATAGTTAGACATTTGCCCATGTGTCAAGCCATCATACGAGAGATTTCTTGGACCAGTCCACCTATTAAAAAGTAGATGGATAAGGGGTGCATGACTAGGGAGGTGTGTGCCCATGGATAAAGCATCTAGAGTCCCGTACAGATGGGACTCCAATTATTTTGGGGATTCTACTTGGACGGCGCCTAGAAGACTGCTTTGACCCAGTCTTGGCACCATCTAAGGATGATTCAGAGGGGCTCTCATCTGATTGGATCAATTGATGTCATTCTATCAATCAGATTTAGATTTGATTGCACAAAAAGCTATGATTGGCTGGATGATGTGGCATTGCATGGTGCAATAGGGTCTATAAAAACCCTATCTACGCCAAGATCAAAGATGCTTGACCCATTTCCCATGACACAAGGCTACCCCTCTTCCTCCTCCATGCCACCTTCAGGTGTTCTCTCTCTTATCCATGCCCAAGAATTTTTGGGCATAAGTTTGGTGCAATCCAAGCAAGAGAAAGGCGACTGAAAAAGGAAGAAGGCAACACTACTGCAAGAGACAGCTCACATATTCGAATGGAGTTTTGAAGATCTTCAAAATCAAATTTAGATCTAATTTTTGGAGAAGTGATAAAGGAGGAGATCTCCAAATCCTATCCAACTGGATATCGGTAGAGGCTAGGCACTTGCGTGGCTAGATCTAGAACCTCAGGCAGACATCAGGATCATCACAGGATAATTAGATTACCCACAACAAGATAAAATTAAATTAGATTTAATTTATTTTTTATTTTATTTTATTTTTTTATTAGATCAATAATATCATATCTGAAAAATCTTAGATCTGATTTAAATTTAAGAGAAAAAAATTTTAAAATATCTCTCATGATCCAATCAGATCTGAACGAACCTAACCCGAAAAACTAAGTTTTTTCTTCAACTGGTATCTAAGCCAGGTTGCATTTTCCACTAGATCTGATTTTATTTTAATTTTAATTTAATAATTTGATGATTTTAGATGTCACATTAGATGTAATTAGATCAAAAATTAGAAATTAAAAAAAATTAAATAATTTAGATTTAAGTTGTACAAGATGCATGACTAGTTGTAGAATAGAGTTGTTTTATGTATAGTCTAGCATGATCATAATTTGATTTGATTAGTTATAAATTTTAAATCTATTTATTTACTATTTTTTGATGTTATAAATATTATAATATGATCTAAAAAGTAGAAATAAAGTTATTTAATTTTTATTCATATGAGATATGATGAATGCATGTTTAGACTGGTTGTAGAATAGTTCTACATAATTATCTAGAATAGATTTTAATTTGATATGATCAATTTAAATTTAATTTTTTAGATGATTATGAGATAATTTAGATCTAAAAATATGCATGATATGATACATGATGATGTATGCAAAACATGTTTATAGTTAGTTCAATTTTTTATATATGAGATATATGATGTAGATCTAACTAGTTTTGTACTTTTCATATTTTTGATTAAGGCATTCCCCTTGGCCATCCGATCATAAAAAAAAAGTAGGATTTAAATGCCCTCACCTTCTATTCGGTGGGGTGTTCTTATAATGTGTAGGGGTGCTGTGCGTTCGTCCTAATCAAAAATTTAAAACTTATTTTCTATAAAATCCTAGATCCTAAAATCCTAGAATTTTATTTATATATTTTATTTGTGAATCTTAAACTTAATTAAGAATTAAGATTATGAAATATTTTAAGTCTAAAAATTAAAATTTTTTAGATTTAAGATATATTCATAAAATAGGGTTTGAGCTTGGGTAGCTCAATTAGGTCTAGCGGTTGGTCAAATTGAATCAAAAATTAGTTAGATGGGATCAAGAGTACTTAAGTTGACCAGCCTAATAGGATTAAGTCTGGGTCAAGATTAAATCATATGAGTGATCGATCAAGCTAAGACCTAATTAGGCTTAGTGGTTAGAGTCTGGATTGTAGGCTAACCTGATTAGTTTTGGCTCAATAATTTGGTGTCTAAGGTTAGTCTGGTAGATATGATTGATTAGTTTTTAATTGAGAGCTACTCAACTCGAATGCATTCTTGTCGAGTTAATGGTATATCCTTTCCATTAGTCTCACTTATCTGACCATATTTATCGACCAAGTTCTGATCTAAGGTGGTTAACAATCCGAGCTAACCCATGCCACTAGGTTAGTCATAATTGTTATGGCTATTGTAAGTCAAGTTTAAAGAAACCTAAATCAAATCTTCCTAAGAAAAGATTAAGTCTAAGATCTTCCACCATTGTAGATATGTGGGCCCTTCCCAGGGTTGATTGTTCTTGGCTAGTCATAGTGGTTTAGTTGCACCAAAAAGATGCAACCATGTCTATTAGGCATTGGATGCTACGAGCTAGAGGATAAATTGGGCTCAATATTTTGGATATGGTGAGAGACCCAATTAGGAATCCAATCTATGTAAATGGTGGATCGGACTTAACTAAGGAGTGGATCAATATTTCGAGCATGGTGAGATTCATGAATTAGAAACCAAGTTTTGGTGCACCATGATTAGAGAATCATTGGACAAGAGTTGTCCACTCATTGGCTAACCAATCACCAATAATTGTTAGGTGAGGTGATGAGTCAGTTGGTGGGACTGCACCACCCATTAGAAATCTATAATCATTAAGATTTTTGCATCTCTACAAAGGGAGTGTAGGGATCCAAGAAAATAGTAGAAGCTAATTTGTTTAAAAATTAAACTTCTAAATAAATTGGTTAAGTCTTAATTACAATATCTAATGAAAAACTTTGACTCTCTATAAAAAAAGAAAAATGTCTGCATCAAACCCCACTAGCACGTATCCTAATACCCATAGATTGATCGAACCTAATTACAAGGATTGGCTCTAGAACTTCAAAATTATTTTGGGTTTCGAAAAGTTAACTTATGTATTGGACCAGGATCCCCCCACCTTACCAGCTCGTCTATCTACTGAATAGAGAGTGTCTCTTGACAAGTGGACAGACAAAGATAACAAGGCCAGATACTACATGTTGGGCTCGATGTTTGATGAGCTTCAGCACCAACATGAAGATATCAAGACTGCCTACCAAATGTTGGCTCACCTGCAAGAGATGTTTGATGAACAGAGTCGTGCAGCCAAATATCAGATCACCAAACAACTATTTAAGGCTAAAATGCATGATGGGCAGTCAATCCAAGATCATTGTCTGATGATGATTAAGAACTTGGAAGAGCTTGAGAAGTTCGAAGTGAAGTTGGACCCAGATCTATAGAATGATATAATTCTACAATCCTTGACTGATGCATATGGACAGTTCATCATGAACTACCATATGCATAAACTTCAAAATACTCTGGCCGAGCTTATGAATATACTGGTTACTGCTGAGCTTTCAATGAAAGATTCTAAAGGCTCAGTATTTGCTATGGAATGGACTTCTTCCAAGAGAAAGTCTTTTCAAAAGAAGAAGAAGTTTGTAAAAAGATAGAAGGTGAATGGAGAAAAGAAAAAGAAGGCAGAACTGAAGAAGAAGGCCGCTGACAAAGAAAAGTATTTCCATTGCAACACTAATGGCCATTGGAAGCGGAACTATCCTACATACCTGGCCATCCTGAAGAATAAGAAGGAGGCAGGTCCTTTTGAAGGTATGCTCATTATTGAATCTAACCTTATGGTTTTTTTTGCATCCAGTTGGATGCTTGACTCTAGTTCTAGTGCTCATTTGTGCACTTTCATATAGGATCTTGAGGATAGCAAGAGGCTGAGGGATGGTGAGATGATCCTATGCATTGGAAATGGAGCACGGGTTGCTGCTGTGGCCGTCGGAACCTATCCTCTTCGACTACCATCTAGTTTAGATTTAGTACTTAAGGATTATTATCATGTGCCTGCAGCAAACAAGAATTTGATTTTTATTTTTTGTTTAGCACTAGAAGGCTATGTAATTAGTTTTTTTAAGGATCTTTGTAACATTCTTTATGGAAGAAATAAAATTGCAAGTGATTTTCTTATTAACAATCTTTACCAATTACATATTGATGTATCTATTTTTAATATCGAGCAAAATATGAATGCCATAAAATCAAAATAACTCAAGGATAGTCCAAATGATAGGTATCTATGGCACCTTAGATTAGGTCATATAGTAGAAGATAGGGTTAACAAATTGGAGAAAATTGGGCTATTGAGTCCATTGACTTTCGAGTTATATCCAATTTATGAATCATGTCTTCATGGCAAAATGACTAAACTCCTTTTTATGGGACATGGAGAAAGGGCCACAGATTTACTTGCCCTAGTATATACTGATGTGTGCGGCCCATTTGATGTGCCAGCTAGAGGCAATTTTATCTACTTCATAACCTTCAATGATGATTTATCTTGATATGGTATGTGTATCTTACGAGACACAAGTCTAAAGCCTTTGAAAAGTTTAAAGAATTCAGACATGAAGTAAAAAAGCAAACTAAAAAATCCATTAAGGTTCTTTAATCAAATCGAGGAGGTGAATATCTTAGTCAAAAATTCCTGGACTATCTCAAGCAGAATGATATAGTCTCTCAATGGACTCCACCTAGAACACCTCAACTTAATAGAATTTTAGAACAGAGGAACCAGATCCTATTAGATATGGTCTGATCCATGATGAGCTTCATAGACCTTCTTGATTTTCTTTGGGAACATTGAAAAGCAGATCAAGCTAGAGGAAAAAGTCTCCCAAGAGCAAAGAGCTAAGGATCCTTTGCAACCAAATCAGGTTGAGCCAATACAATCACTACCTCCTCCACCTCATAGATTGGAAAAGGTTTTCCATCCCCATGAGAGGTACTTAGGTACTATTTCAGAGAAAGTAGAGAAAATATTCCTCATAGGAGTTCATGTTGATGATCCCAAAATCTATAACAAGGTGATATTAAATATCGACTCCCAAAAATGGTTAGAGGCAATGAAATCAAAAATTGACTCGATGCACTCAAACCAAGTCTGGACCTTGGTAGATCCACCAGAACGTATAGTACCTATTAGGTGTTAATGGATCTACAAGAGAAAGAGTGTTGCAGATGGGAATGTAGAGACATTCAAAGCTAGATTAGTGGCAAAAGGTTATAGTCAGTGTGAGGGCATTGACTTTCAGGATATCTTTTCATCAGTAGCCATGCGTCAATCCATTCGCACATTGCTTGCTATTGCAGCCTATTTCGATTATGAAATATGGCAAATGGACGTAAAAATGGCATTCTTAAATGGCTATCTTAAGGAGGATATCTATAGAAAATAGGCACTGGGTTTCACATCCAATGATACTGATCACAAAGTATTCAACCTGCAAAGGTCCATATATGGACTTAAGCAAGCATCTCGGAGCTAGAATACCAGTTTTAATGATGTGATCAAATTGTTTGATTTCATCAAGAATGAGGAGGAACCATGTGTTCTTAGAAAGGTCAGTGGGAGCACTATTGTCTTTCTCATACTGTATGTGGATGATATCCTCCTTATTGAGAATGATATTCCCATGTTGACCATAGTTAAAATGTGGTTATCTAAAGAATTCTTAATGAAAGACCTAGGAGAAGCATCCTTCATTCTTGGAATCAAAGTCTATAGAGATGGACCAAATAGGATGCTTGGTCTTTTATAGAAGATGTACATAGAGGAAGTGCTAAAGAGGTTTAGCATGAAAAACTCCAAGAGAGGATTGGTACCCTTCAGACATTGCATTCATCTCTCCAAGAAAATGTGTCCCAACATACCAGAGGAGATTGAACGCATTAGCAAGATCCCTTATGCTTCAGCAATAAGGAGCCTCATCTATGCCGTGTTATGTACACAACCTGATATAGCCCATGCTGTGAGTATCATTAGTAGATATTAGTCAAATCTAGGTGAAGAGCACTGGACTTCTGTGAAATGTATCCTTAAGTACTTGAGAAGAACTAAGGATATGTTCTTGATTTTTCGTAATGAAGAACTCCACCTCCAAGGGTATACAGATTTGGATTTTGTATCCGATGTAGATGATCAAAAGTCGATATCTAGGAGTCTGTTTGTGTGTAATGGTGGTGCTGTCAGTTGGAAGAGTTTCAAGCAGACAGTGATAGCAGATTCCATCATGGAAGCAGAGTACATCGCTACGTTAGAAACTGCAAAGAAGGCATTCTGGTACAAAAAATTTATCGTAGAGATTGGAGTGATGACATTAGATGCCATTCCTCTGTACTGCGACAATAATGGCGCCATAGCCCTTGCTAAGGAGCTGAGGCTTTACCAAAAATCCAAACCCATCGAGCGACGATGCCACCTCATCCGCAGTTACCTCGAGAAAGGTACATTGAGGTTAAGAGAGTCGACTCTGCAGATAGTGCAGCAAACCCATTTACAAAGCCATTAGGCCAGTAGAAGATCGAAACCCACCTTGAGAAGATGAGAGTTAGATTTGTAGCCAATTGCTTTAGGTCAAGTGGAAGTTCGTTAGATATGTTTGCCCTAGAAGCTAGAATTGGCTGACACTTGTTATACACTTCTAAGGATAAAATTATAATTTTGACTATAAATAATAAAATAGATTATTTTCTATCATAATATGTATTTAATGTCTGTGATACATTTCTTGAGTTAATGACAATGATAGTTCTTATTTTCAAGAGTTGAAAACTTAAGACATGAATTTTCATTATTAACTCATAAAATGCTTCTGACCATAGGATCATCATGAGGATGGTGATTGATTCAAAAAGTTGGTGTACAATCGCTTCTTTATAGTAGATGAGTCTTGAGTCTATGGTGTAGAGACACCAGAGTGAGAGTACAGATAATCGTTAGAGAACGAGGGCACTGAGCGTGACCACCTCGAGTAGTCATTAGGAAGTCTACCTTCTCATCGATGACTGGCTCGAAGCTGTAGTTGTGTGTCTGGTTCTTTGAGTTGAGGTGCATCGATAGTTCACCTTAAGGGTGTTATAGTTTCACTATACCATGACTCGATCTCCTAGCTATTCGGAATTCTGAGGTGTATGTTGGCTATAACATGTTCATTGTAGGAATTGGATTGCACCAATAGAAAATCAATCTACCTCGGTAGATAAAGAGTAGCCCTATGATGATTATGAGAATCAAGTCCATAAGCCCACGGCCATGGCACAGTGAAATAATAGAAAGAGTTTCTATTAAGGTTTTCACATTGGACTTGAATCGAATGATTAATCATATGATGGATATTAGGATTTGACGAGATTACCTTAACCCCAATCCAGTCGGAGCTTAAGATAGAAGAACTTAATCACACAGGTAACTACACCGAGAGGTTTATTTTCAGTTCTGATGGGTTACCACCATATGCTACTGGATGTCATTGATAGATTTTGAGAGCAATTAGAATGATTTAGATGATCAATCAGACTAGTTGTCTGAATCAAAAAAGTTCTGATCCATCGAAAGGTGTTTTGATGATGTCAATGATAAAGATCACAACATATCTCATTACCATATGAAACTGTACCTAACTGGGTCATACAAATAAGGGTTTTGATCTAGATATCATTAATTGGACTAACCAAGTTCAATTGATTTGAATTAGATTCAATTAGGTTCAAGAAAATCATGCTAGCACACGATTGAGCCTAATGTTTTCCTTTAATTATCATTAAAGTTTATCTCGATTGAGCCGAATGTGTCTAGGCTCACTCAGGCACCTTTACTTGGTCTGACTAGAGCTTGTCCAGATCAGAAAAGGGTTGTCAATTTATGAAAAATTAAGACAACACCTACCATTTTTCATCACCTGATTCTTTGTTATATGTGCCCTAGAAGCCAGAATTGGCTGACACTTGTAATACACTTCTAGGGGCAAAATTATAATTTTGACTATAATCAATAAAATGGGTTATTTTCTATCACACCTGTGTATTTAGTATCTGTGATACATCCTTTGAGTTAATGGTAATGATAATTCATATTTTCAAGAGTTGAAAATTTAAGACATGAATAATCATTATTAACTCATAAACAGCTCCCGACCATAGGATCATCACGAGGATGGTGATTGATCCGGAAGGTTGGTGTACGATCGCTTCTCTTTAGTAGATGAGTCTTGAGTCTACGGTGTGGAGACACCAGGAGCGAAAGTACAGGTACTCGTTAGAGAACGAGGGCACTGAGCGTGACCACCTCGAGTAGTCATTAGGAAGTCTACCTTCTCGTCAATGACTGACTCGATGCTGCAGTAGTGTGTCTGGTTCTTTGACCTGAGATGCATCGGCAGTTCACCTTGAGGGTGTTATAGTTTGACTACACCATTACTCGGTCTCCTAGCCATATGGAACCCTGAGGTGTATGTTGGCTATAGCATGTTCATTGTAGGAACTGGATTGCATCAAGATGGGAATCTATCTACCTCGGTGGTAGAGGAGCAGCCCTATGATAATCATGAGAATCAAGTCCATGAAGCCCATGGCCATGGCAGAGTGAAATAATAGAAAGAGTTTCTATTTAGATTTTCACATTGGACTCGAATCGAATGATTATATCATATGACAGAAGACTAGGGTTTGACGAGTTTACCTTAACCCTAATCTGATCGGGGCTCAAGATAGAAGAACTTAATCACACAGGTAGCTGCACCAAGAGGTTCGCATTCAGCTCTGATGGGTTGCCACCATATACTGCTAGGTGTCACTGGTGGATTTTGGGAGCAATTAGAATGATTTAGATGATCGATCATTCTAGCTGTTCGAATCAGAAGAGTTCTGATCCATCGAAAGGAGTTTCGATGATGTCTATGATAGAGATCATGACATATCCCATTACCATACAGAACTGAACCTAACTGGGTCACACAAACAAGGGTTTGAATCTGGTGATCATCAATTGAACTAATCTAGTTCAATTGATCTGAATGAGATTCAATTAGGTTCAAGGAAATCGTGCTAGCACTCGATTGAACCTAACGTTCTTCTTTTACTATCACAAATAAGTTGTCCTGACTGAGCCAAAGGAGTTTGTGCTCAATCAGAGGCCTTCATATGGTCTAACTGGAGGTTGTCCAAGTTAAAGAAGGTTGTCTTATTTTATAAGACATTACCTGCCATTTTTGGTCACCTGCCATTTTTTTGTTCTTTTGACTTTGGTCAAAAGTTGACCTTTGACTGGTCAAATGTTGACCATAGACACTTTGACTTTTGTCCACGTGTCACGCACCTATTGGAGAACTGGTGGGGGCCTGTCCCCCTGCCAGAACCTGGCAAGGAGGAGGGCGCACGCCACCCTAGGCGTGCGCCCAAGTTGGAGGCGCCTTGGAGTCCTTGTTGGACAAGGACTCCACCTCCCTTTTGGATTCCAATCAGAGTTCTACTAAGAATCCAGTTTGACTGGTCTTAGGCGCCCTCTAAGGAGGAATCCAGGGGTCTCTATTCCCACCAATCAGATTTAGATCTGATTTCACAAAGGGTTGTGATTGGTTGGGAGGAAGAGGAGTTGGATCACGCTTAGTCTATAAATAAGACCCTGCGCCCAACTCAGATTCTAATGCAATTAGAATAGAGATTTCCCATGCCCCAAGGCTGCCTCTCCCCTCTTCCTCCATGCCTAAACTTCTCCTCCTTCCTCTCCATGTCCAAAAGAGTTTTGGACTTAGGTTGGTGCGTTCCAGATCAAAAGAAAGGCGATCAAAAGAAGAAGGCTGCACTGCTGCAAAGGACGACTGCTGATCTTCAAAAGGAGTTTTGAAGATCCTCCAGATCAGATCCAGATCTGATTTTTGGAGGCATGATAGAGAAGAAGAGGATCTCCAGATCCAACCCGAGTGGATACCGGTAGAGGCCAGGCGCTTGCGTGGCTAGATCCAGAACCTTCCGCTGCAATCAGGATCATCTACAGGGTAATAGGATTACCCAAATCAGGTAAATTAAATTTAATTTAATTTATCTTATTTTATTTTATTTATTAAAATAATAAGAATCAGATCTGAAATATATCAAGATCTGATTGGGATCAAGAGAAAAAATTTTGAAATATATCTCTTGATCTGATTAGATCTGGACGAACCTGGATCGGGAAATCAGGATTTCCCTTCAACTGGTATCAGAGCCAAGGTTCTAAATTATTTAGATCTGATTTTAATTTTATTTTAAAATAAAGTGATTTCAGATGTCACATAAGATGTGATCAGATCTGAAATCAGAAAAATTAAAATTAAATGATTTGGATCTAAGAACATGAAGATATGCATGACTAGTTCTAGAATAGAATAGTTCTATAGAATAGTTTTGCATGTCTTTGATTTAATCTGATTAAATCATATTTTAGATCTTCTTATTTACTATTTTCTGATATTATAAGTGTTATAATAACATCTGATAAATTATAAATAAAAATTATTTAATTTTAAATATCATATGAGATATGATTGATGCATGTCTAGACTAGTTGTAGAATAGTTCTACATAATTGTCTAGATTAGAATTTATTTTGATTAGATCAATTTAAATCTAATTTTTTAGATTATTATGTGATAATTTAGATCTGAAAATATGCATGATTATGATACATGAGATGTATGCAAAATATGTCATGATTAGATCTACTTTATATATGAGATATATGATATAGATCTGATATTGTTTTGTAGTATTGAATGTTCCTGATTAAGGCGTTCCTCTTGGCCGTCCGGTCATAAGAATGAAGAAGGGTTTAAAGGCCCTCTCTTTCCATTCGATGGGGTGTTCTTATGATGTGTAGGGGTGCTGCGTGTTCGTCCTTAATCAGAAACCCAAAACTTACTTTCTGCAAAATCCTAGATCCTGAAACCCTAGGATTTATTGTGCATATTTTGTTTATGAACCCAACTTAATTAAGAATTAAGTTTATGGAATATCAATTAGGTCTAAAATTGAGAATTTCAGATCTAAGACATATTCATAATACTGGGTTCGGGCTTGGGTAGCTCAATTAGGTCTAAGCGGTTGATCAAACCGAATCAAGAGTTGGTTAGATGGGATCAACAATGCTTAAATTGACCAGCCTAATAGGATTAAGTCTGGGTCAAGATCGAGTCACGATCAAGCAAGACCTAATTAGGCTCAGAGGTTAGAGTCTGGATTGTAGGCTAACCCAATTGGTTCTGACTCAACAATTTGGTGTCTAAGGTAAGTTTGGCATAGACGACCGACTGGTTTTTAATTGGAAGCTACTCGACCTGAATGCATTCTTGTACGAGTTAACGACATATTCCTTCTACCGGTCTCACTTACCTGGCCATATCTGTTGACACAGTTCTAATTTGAGGTGGTCAATAATCCGAGCTGACCCATGCCACTAGGTTAGTCATAATTGTTATGACTAAGCCAAGTCTAGTTTAATGAGACCTGAATCAATTCTCCCTAAGAAAAGATTAAGTCTGTGGTCTTCCACCATTGTAGATGTGCGGGCCCTTCCCGGGGGTTGATTGTTCTCGACTGGATACAGTGGCTCAGTTGCACCAGGAAGATGCAACTATGTCTATTAGGCATTAGATGCTATGGGTTGGAGGATGAGTTGGGCTCAATATTCCGGATACGGTGAGAGATCCAATTAGGAACCCAGTCCATGCAAATGGTGGATCTGACTTAACTAAGGAGTGGATCAATATTCCGGATACGGTGAGATTCATGAATTAGAGACCAAGTTTGGGTGCACCATGATTAGAGAATCATTGAACAAGAGTTGTTCACTCATTGGCTAACCCATCACCAATAACTGTTAGGTGAGGTGATGAGTCAGTTGGTGAGACCGCACCACCCACTAGAAATCATTAATCGTGGAGATTTTTGCATCTCTACAGAGGGAGTGTAGGGATCCGAGAAAATAGTGGAACTAATTTATTTAAAAATAAAATCCCTAAATAAATTGGTCAAGTCATAAATTATAGTATCTAACTAGAATCTTTG
>QRFJ01004289.1:0-28903 GCA_006176705.1 Cocos nucifera | reverse complement strand
ACCAAGAGGTTCGCATTCAGCTCTGATGGGTTGCCACCATATACTGCTAGGTGTCACTGGTGGATTTTGGGAGCAATTAGAATGATTTAGATGATCGATCATTCTAGCTGTTCGAATCAGAAGAGTTCTGATCCATCGAAAGGAGTTTCGATGATGTCTATGATAGAGATCATGACATATCCCATTACCATACAGAACTGAACCTAACTGGGTCACACAAACAAGGGTTTGAATCTGGTGATCATCAATTGAACTAATCTAGTTCAATTGATCTGAATGAGATTTAATTAGGTTCAAGGAAATCGTGCTAGCACTCGATTGAACCTAACGTTCTTCTTTTGCTATCACAAATAAGTTGTCCTGACTGAGCCAAAGGAGTTTGTGCTCAATCAGAGGCCTTCATATGGTCTAACTGGAGGTTGTCCAAGTTAGAGAAGGTTGTCTTATTTTATAAGACATTACCTGCCATTTTTGGTCACCTACCATTTTTTGTTCTTTTGACTTTGGTCAAAAGTTGACCTTTGACTGGTCAAATGTTGACCATAGACACTTTGACTTTTGTCCACGTATCATGCACCTATTGGAGAACTGGTGGGGGCCTGTCCCCCTACTAGAACCTGACAAAGAGGAGGGCGCACGCCACCCTAGGCGTGCGCCCAAGTTGGAGGCACCTTGGAGTCCTTGTTGGACAAGGACTCCACCTCCCTTTTGGATTCCAATCAGAGTTCTACTAAGAATCCAGTTTGACTGGTCTTAGGCACCCTCTAAGGAGGAATCCAGGGGTCTCTATTCCCACCAATCAGATTTAGATCTAATTTTACAAAGGGTTGTGATTGGTTGGGAGGAAGAGGAGTTGGATCACGCTTAGTCTATAAATAAGACCCTACGCCCAACTCAGATTCTAATGCAATTAGAGAGAGATTTCCCATGCCTAAGGCTGCCTCTCCCCTTCTTCCTCCATGCCTAAATTTCTCCTCCTTCTCCTCTCCACGTCCAAAAGAGTTTTGGACTTAGGTTGGTGCGTTCCAGATCAAAAGAAAGGCGATCAAAAGAAGAAGGCTGCACTGCTGCAAAGGATGACTGCTGATCTTCAAAAGGAGTTTTGAAGATCCTCCAGATCAGATCCAGATCTGATTTTTGAAGGCATGATAGAGAAGAAGAGGATCTCCAGATCCAACCCGAGTGGATACCGGTAGAGGCCAGGCGCTTGCGTGGCTAGATCCAGAACCTTCCGCTACAATCAGGATCATCTACAGGGTAATAGGATTACCCAAATCAAGTAAATTAAATTTGATTTAATTTATCTTATTTTATTTTATTTATTAAAATAATAAGAATCAGATCTGAAACATATCAAGATCTGATTGGATCAAGAGAAAAAATTTTGAAATATATCTCTTGATCTGATCAGATCTGGACGAACCTGGATCGGAAAATCAGGATTTCCCTTCAAAAATGATTGTCTTAATTTATGAGATAAATTTGAGACAACACCTGCCATTTTTCGTCACCAGCTAAATCTTATTTTAGACATTTGGTCAAATGTTGATCTTTGATAATTAGACATCTGTCCATATGTCAAGCCATCATAGGAGAGAGTTCTTAGACTTGTCCACCTACTAAAAAGCAGATGGATAAGGGGTGCATTCCTAGGGAGGCGTGCATCCATGGATAAAGCATCTAGAGTCCCGTACAGATGGGACTCCAATTGCTTCGAGGATTCTACTTGGATGGCGCCTAGAAGACAGCTTTGACCCAGTCTTAGCACCATCTAAGGATGATTCAGAGGGACTCTCATCTGAATGGATCTGATGATATCATCCCATAAATCAGATTTAGATCTGATTGCATAGAAAGCCATGATTGGTCGGATGATGTGGCACTGCATGGCACAATAGGGTTTATAAAAACCCTTTCTGCACCAAGATCAAATATGCTTGACCCATTGCCCATGCCATAAGGTTGCCCCACTTCCACCTCCACGCCACCTTCAAGTGTTCTCTCTCTTATCCATCCCCAAGAATTTTTGGGCACAAGTTTGGTGCGATCCAAGCAAGAGAAAGATGACAGGAAAAGGAAGAAAGCAGCACTACTACAAGAGACAACTCACATCTTCGAAAGGAGTTTTGAAGATCTTCAAAATTAGATCCAGATCTAATTTTTGGAGAAGTAATAAAGAAGGAGGAGATCTCTAGATCCTATCCGAGTGGATATCGGTAGAGGCCAAGCACTTGTGTGGCTAGATCTAGAACCTCGCAGACATTAGGATCATCATAGAATAATCAGATTACCCACAATAAAATAAAGTTAAATTAGATTTAATTTATTTTTTATTTTATTTTTTATTAAATAAATAATATTAGATCTGAAAAGTCTCAAATCTGGTCTAGATCCAAGAGGAAAAAATTTTAAAATATCTCTCTTGATCCAATCAGATCTGAACGAACTTGATCCGAAAAGCTAGATTTTCCCTTCATATAGATGTGCGGACCCTTTCTAGGATTGATTATTCTCGACTGGTTATAGTGGCTCAGTTGCACCAAAAAGATGCAACCACATTTATTGGGCATTGGATGCTATAGGTTGGAGGATGGGTTGAGCTCAATATTTCAGATATGGTGAGGGACCCAATCAGAAATTCAATTTGTGCAAATAGTGGATCTGACTTAACTAAGGAGTGGATCAATATTTCAGATATGGTGAGATTCATGAATTAGAAATCAGGTTTGGGTGCACCATGATTAGAAAGTCATTGGACAAGAGTTGTTCACTCATCGATTGATCCATCATCGATAATTGTTAGATGAGGTAACGAGCCAGTCGGTGGGACCGCACCATCCATCAGAAATCAATAATCATGGAGATTTTTGGATCTCTACCAAGAGAGTGTAGGGATCCTAGAAAATAGTGAGAGCCTAATTTGTTTGAAAATGAAACTCCTAAATAAATTAAGTCTAATTATAAAATCTAACTAAAAACTTTGACTCTCTATAGGAAAGTATCTAATTTCAACCCACTAGACCGTATCCTAGACACCCATAGACTAACCGGATGTAATTACAAAGATTGGCTCCAAAACTTCAAAATTATTTTGGATTTTGAGAAGTTGACTCATGTGTTGGAAAAGATCCTCCCACCTTACTAGCTTATCCATCCACTGATCAGAGAGCGTCTCTCGAGAAGTGGATGGATGAAGATAACAAAGCCAGGTATTATATATTGGACTTGATGTCTGATGAGCTCCAACACCAACATGAAGATATTAAGACTAGCCATCAAATGTTGGCTCACCTATAAGAGTTGCTTGGTGAACAAAGTTATGCAGCCAAATATCAAGTCACTAAGAGACTATTTAAGGCTTAGATGCATGATGGGCAGTCAGTCCAAGATCATTGTCTGATGATGATTATGGACATAGAAGAGCTTGAGAAGCTTGGTGTCAAGTTAGATCAGGATCTATAGATTGATATAATTCTGCAGTCCTTGACTGATGCATATGGACAGTTCATCATGAACTACCATATACATAAACTTCATAATACCTTGGCTGAACTCATGAACATGCTGGTTACTGCTGAGCTTTCTATGAAAGGTTCTAAAGGCTCAGTACTTGCTTTGAAGTGGACTTCTTCTAAGAAAAAGTCTTCTAGAAAGAAAAAGAAGTCCATAAAGAAGTAGAAGGTGGATGGTGGAAAGAAAAAGAAGGCAAATCAAAGAAGAAGGCCGTTGATAGAGAAAAATATTTTATTTGCAATACTGATGACCATTAAAAGTAGAACTACCCTTTGTACCTAGCCAGCCTGAACAACAAGAAGGAAGCAGGTCCTTCTAGAGGTATGCTCGATATAGAATCTAACCTTATGATTTCTTTTGCTTCTAGTTGGATGCTTGACTCTGGTTCTAGTGCTCACTTATACAATTCTGTGCAGGGTTTTGAGGATAGCAGAAGACTGAGAGATGGTGAGATGATCCTATGCATCGAAAATGGAGCAAGAGTTGCTACTATGGCCATTAAAACCTATCCTCTATAATTATAGTCAAGATTAAATTTTGTTCTTAGAGACTATTTTTATGTGTCTGCAGCAAGTTGAAATTTAATTTCTATTTTATGTTTAGCACAAGAAGGCTATGTAATTAGTTTTCTTAAGAACTATTGTAATATTCTTTATGAAGGAAATAAAATTGCAAGTGGTTTTCTTATAAATAGTCTCTATCGGTTACATATTGATGTTTCTATTTTTAATATCAAGCAGAATGTGAATGCCATAGAATCCAATGACCTAGGGATAGTCTAAATGATCAGTATCTTTGGCAGCTTAGGCTAGGTCATATAGCTAAGGACAGGGTTAACAAATTAGAGAAATTCAGGCTATTGATTTCGTTGACTTTCAAGTCATATCCGATTTGTGAATCATGCCTTCATGGCAAAATAACTAAGCTTCCTTTTATAGGACATGAGAAAAGGGCTACGGACCTGCTTGTCCTGGTACATACTGATGTATATGGCCCATTTGATATGCCGGTCAGGGGCAATTATGTCTACTTCATCATCTTTACCAATGATTTATCTCGGTATGGGTATGTGTATTTAATGCGACACAAGTCTGAAGCTTTTGAAAAGTTCAAGAAATTCAGACTTGAAATAGAAATGAAAATAAGAAAATCCATTAAGATTCTTCGATTAGATCGAGGAGGCAAATACCTTAGTCGAAAATTCCTAGACTATCTTAAGGATAATGGCATAGTCTCTCAATGGACTCCACCTAGAATGCCTCAACTCAATGAAATTTCAGAATGGAGAAATCAGAGCTTATTAGATATGGTTCGATCCATGATGAGCTTCCTAAATCTTTCTGAGTTTCTTTGGGGACATAGTTTGATGACCGCTATATATTTACTTAATAGGGTTCTCTCTAAGACCGTTCCTACCATATTGTATGAGATATGACATGGTAAGAAATAAAGTCTGAGTTATCTCAAAATTTGGAATTATCCGGTCCATGTCAAGAGATAATAGGTAGATAAATTAGAGTCTAGATCCTTTAGAGCTCGATTTATTGGACATCCTAAAGAGTAATTAGGATATTATTTCTATCTCCCAAAAGATCACAATGTGATTGTGAGTCGACATGCAATCTTTCTTGAAAAATAGTTTATTCAAGATGGTAGCATTGGAAGGTAGATTAGACTCGAGGAGAAAGTCTCCAATGAAAAATGAGTTAAGGAACTATGGAATCCAATCAAATTGAGCCAACCTAGACACTACCTCCTCCGCCTCATAGATCAAGTAGAATTTTTCATCCTCCTGAAAAGTACTTAGGTACTATATCAAAAGATGTAGACAAAATGCTCCTTACAAAAAATGGGGTTTATGGTGATGATCCCGAAATCTTTGACAAAGCGATATCAGATATCGACTCTGAGAAATTGTTAGAGGCAATGAGGTCAAAGATTGACTCAATGCATTCAAACCAAGTCTGGACATTGGTAGATCCACCTGAAGGTATAGTACCTATTGGTATAAATGGATATTTAAGAGAAGGATAGGTGTCGATGAAAATGTAGAGATATTCAAAGCAAGGCTCATAGCGAAAGGTATAGTCAGCGCGAAGGCATTATGTATCATGATACTTTTTCACCATTAGCCATGCTCAAATCCATCCACACATTGCTTGCTATTGTAGCCTATTTTGATTACAAAATATGGCAAATGGACGTGAAAATGATGTTTTTAAATGGATATCTTGAGGAAGATATCTATATGGAATAGTCGCTAAATTTCACATCCACTGATAATGATCATAAATTATGCAAGCTACAAAGGTCCATATATGGACTTAAGCAAATATCTCGGAGCTGGAATGCTCATTTTAATGATGTAATCAAATCATTTGGATTCATCAAGAATGAGGAGAAGTATTGTATTTTTAAAAAGGTAAGTAGGAGCGCTATTGTCTTTCTCGTACTATACATGGATAACATCCTCCTAATTGCGAATGATATTTTCATGTTAACTACTATCAAAATATGGTTGTGTAAGAAGTTCTCTATAAAAGATATAGGAGAGGCATCCTTTATTCTGAAAATTAAAGTCTATAGGGATAGACCGAATAGGATGCTGGATCTCTCACAGAAAATGTACATAGGGGAGGTGCTGAAGAGGTTTGGCATAGAAAACTCCAAGAGGGGTTTAGTACCCTTCAGACATGGCATTCATCTCTCCAAGAAGATGTGCCCTAACACATCTGAAGAGATTGAATGCATGAGCAAGATCCCTTATGCTTCAGTAATAGGGAGCCTCGTGTATATCATGCTATATATACGATCTGATATTGCCCATGCTGTAAGTGTCACGAGTAGGTATTAGTCAAATCCAGATGAAGAGCACTCAACTTCTGTGAAATGTATCCTTAGGTACTTGAGAAGGACTAAGGATATGTTTCTAGTCTTTGGTAATGGAGAACTCTAGGTCCAGAGATATATAAACTTCGATTTTATGTCTGACTTAGATGATCGAAAGTCGACTTCTAGAAGGCTGTTTCTTTATAATGGTTGAGCTGTTAGTTAGAAGAGTTTCAAGCAGATGGTGATAGCAGACTCCAATATGAAAGTAGAGTACATCACTGCATCGAAGACTACAAAGGAGGCATTCTGGTATAAGAAGTTCACCATAGAGCTTGGAGTGATGCCATCAGATGCCATCCCTCTATACTGCAACAACAATGGCGCCATAACCATAGCTAAGGAGCCAAGGTCTCACCAAAAATCCAACCACATCAAGCTATGATACCACCTCATTCATGATTACCTCGAGAAGAAATACGTCAAGGTCAAGAGAGTCAACACTACAGATAATGTGGCTGATCCATTGATAAAGCCATTGAGCCAATAGAAGATTAAAGCTCACCTTGAAAAGATGGGACTTAGATTTGCAGCCAATTAGCTTTAGGTCAAATGGAAGTTTGTTATATGTATGCCCTAGAAGCCAGATTGGCTAAACACTTATAATACATTTCTAAGGGCAATTTTATAATTTTAACTATAAATTAATAAAAGAATTGTTTTCTATCACTGTGTATATTTAAAGTATCTATGATACATCCTTTGAGTGAATGATAATGATAATTCATAATTTCAAGAGTTGAAAATTTGAGACATTAATTTTCATAATTAACTCATAGACAACTTCCGACCATAGGATCATCACGAGGATGGTGATCGATCCGGAAGGTTGGTGTACGATCGCTTTGTTTGGATAGATGCATCTTGAGTCTATGGTGTGGAGACATTGGAGCAAGAGTATAGGTACTCGTTAGAGAATGAGGGCACTGAGCGTGACCACCTCGAGTAGTCATAAGAAAGTCTACCTTCTCGTCGATGATTGACTCGATGCTATAGTGGTGTGTCTAGTTCTTCGACCTAAGGTGCATTAGTAGTTCACCTTAAGGGTGTTATAGTTTGACTACATCATAACTCGATCTTCAAGCCATTCGAAATCTTGAGGTGTATGTTGGCTATAGCATGTTCATTGTAGGAATTGGATTACACCAATAGGAGATCTATCTACCTCGATATATAAGGAGTAGCCCTATGATAATCATGAGATCGAGTCCTTAAGCCCATGACCATGGTAGAGTGAAGATGATAGAAAGAGTTTCTATTAGGTTTTCACACTAGAATCGAATCGAATAATTAATTCATATGATGGATATTGGGTTTGATGAGTTCACCTTAACCCTAATCCTATCAGGGTTCAAGATAGAAGAATCCAATCACATAGGTAGCTGCACCAAGAGATTCGCTTTCAATTCTGATCAGTTGCCACCATATACTGCTAGGTGTCACTGATGGATTTTAGAAGCAATTAGGATGATTTAGATGATCGATCATTTTAATTGTATGAATTAGAAAAGTTTTGGTCCATTGAAAAGTATTTCAATGATGTCGATGATAGAGATCGTGACCTGTATCATTACCATACGGAGCTGAACCTAACTGGATCACACAAACAAGGGTTTGGATCTGGATGTCATCAATTAGACTAATCCAGTTCAATTGATTTGGATTAGATTCAATTAGGTTCAAAAAAATCGTGCTAGTACATGATTGAGCCTAACATTTTTTTTTTGTAATCATTTTGGTTTATCTTGACTGAGCTAAATTTATTTGGACCCATTCAAGAATCTTGTCTTAGTCTGACTGAAGCTTATCCAGATTAGAAAAGAATTATCTCAATTCATTAGATGGATTTAAGACAATACCTGCCAATTCCTGTCACCTACTAAATCCTATTTTTGGACATAGGTTAATAGTTGACCCTGAACACTTAGACATAGGGCCATGTGTCATGCACCTATAGGAGAGCACCTAGGGCTCTTGTCCCCCCTGCTAAAAGAGGTAAGAGAGAGTGCACGCCACCCTAGGCAATCACCCCATATCGATAAGGGATGGAGTTTCATACAGATGGGACTCCAGGATTTCATGGCATGCACCCCATATGGATAAGGGATGGAGCCACATAGATGGGACTCTTGGATTTCTTGATGGGTTTGAATACCTAGGCGCAAAAGTGTTTTGTTTTATCCAGTCTTGGCGCCACCTATGTGGATTTTTGAGGAACTCTCATCTGATTGGATCAGATGACATCATCCCATCAATCAGATTTAGATTTGATTGAATGAAAGCGTCTAATTAGCTGGGATGATGTGGCAGGGCATGGCACAATAGGATCTATTTAAACCCTATCTGCACCTAGGGTTAAGAAGTTTTGCATAATTGCCACGTCCCTGAAGGAACCAGATCTAGGATTTCATGGGTAGATCTTCAAACTTTTCAAGATCATGTACTGAAAGACTTAAATAAATTAAATATTTGTTTAAATAAATATGTAAACACCTAGATCTCAGATTTGTTACATGATCAAAGCATGATATTAAATTAGAAATTAAAATCAAACAAGAAAGAAAAGGTTGATCAAATCAACCTAGATCTACACTACATCAAATGCAGGTATGAAGTTAATAGATCAGATCTATTACCTAAGTAAGTTAGATATTCTAACTTGCTGATCTAGGCTTGAGAATGAAGTCACGAGATGCACACGTATTTGATCTCTAGGAGTCATCCACACGAGCCCACGAACACGATCAGAGATCCTGATGCAGGAAATCAGCATAGTATGCTAGCACTGTGCTGATCTCTCTTCGACGGTTGATCCAATGCTTTCTTCTTTGGATTATGGACACTCCAAAATACAAAAAGAAAAAAGGGAGATTTGTGATGCTGAGACACCTCTCAAAAGCTCACAAAAAGGGAGGAAGAGATCTAAAACAAAATCCCTAGAAGAAGATCCTCTTCTTCTTTGTTCTTTTTCTAGACACCCTGATTTGTGCTTTCAATATCTCCATGATCTAGATAAATTTTTCTCTAATTATTCTACACCAAATAGGCCTCTCAAATGTATGAAATTAATGAAAATTTCAACCAAAAATTTACTTTAAATAAAGAGAAATGTAGAGTCCAAATTAGGTCAAAAATCTAGACTAGGAAGGACCAAATAAGGGAAGTTGTTGGGGTGCCCAACTCTTGGGTGCCCCACTATTTTTTTTGCTGTGGACCAGCAAGGGGGGAACATAAAATAATTCTCCTCTTTCACCATGAAAATTAAAGAAAATAAGAAAGGATGGGTTGGCACACTTATGGGAAGAGTTTTGGTTGACAAGGATTCTATCTCATAGAATCCTTAAGCAAAACTAATTCCACTTTTGACTTGGTCTTCCAACAAACTTCCATATGCGAAAAATGAAGAGAGAAGGGAGTCATGAGAAACCTTTAGTGTGGAGATTATTCACGTAAAAGCATAAAGAGAAAAGGGTGGGGCGTAAGGATTAGGTGGTGCAAAGAATAAGGAGTCCTAGTCACACTAGGACTCCTATTTTGACTTGGTCAAACAAGGTCTCTTAACCAAATAAAAACAAGAGTAAACTAACCTAATTAAATAAGGCCCTAACTCATTTAAATACTTAATTAAATCAAACTAAATTAGATTTAATTTTTATTTAATTTTTTAATTAAATTAGAAAATTGGGTTGACCCGAGTCCTAGTTAGACTAGGACTAGTTCTTCCTTGCACTTAACTTATCCAATAAGCCAATTGAACTTGATCCAATCAAGCCCAAACCAAATCTAATTAAATTATATTTAATTAGACTTAATCTTAGCCTTCTGACTTAATCAAATTAAGCTAATTAGTAATTAAATTAATAATCAATCCTCCTACAATACTTGCACTAGGTTAAACACCAATCGTATTGATTATTTAACCCTAAAATGATTCTAAATCGCTAATCAACCATCCGATCGGAATGTGAACTCTAATATGTGTGACCTCATAGGTCCAAACCTATGTTCGTAGTATAGAAATAAATTTTTAAACCAATCGAAGTGACTATCTAGCAAAGCTATCCGATGGTCGGATAGGTCAAAAGGTGTACAACACTAACCTTATGTTAGATATGTGTACCCTAGAAGCCAGAATTGGCTAACACATGTAATACACTTCTAGGAGCAAAATTATAATTTTGACTATAAATAATAAAATAGATTATTTTTTATCATAAATATGTATTTAGTGTCTGTGATACATCCCACGAGTTAATGGTAATGATAATTCTTATTTTCAAGAGTTGAAAATTTAAAACAGAAATTTTCATTATTAACTCAAAAAATGCTTCTGACCGTAGGATCATCATGAGAATGGTGATTGATCCAAAAGATTGGTATATAATTGCTTCAATAGATGAGTCTTGAGTCTACGATATGGAGACATCGGAGCGAGAGTATAGGTACTCGTTAGAGAACGAGGGCATTGAGCATGACCACCACGAGTAATCATAAGAAAGTCTATCTTCTCATCGATGACTGACTCGAAGCTGCAATGGTGTATCTAATTCTTTGACCTGAGGTGCATCGACAGTTCACCTTGAGGGTGTTATAGTTTGACTACACCATGACTTAGTCTCCTAGCCATTCGGAATCCTGAGGTATATATTGGCTATAGCATGTTCATTGTAAGAATTGGATTGCACCAAGAGAAAATCTATCTACCTCGGTAGATGAAGAGCAGCCCTATGATGATCATGAGAATCAAGTCCATAAGCCCATGGTCATGGTAGAGTGAAATAATAGAAAGAGTTTCTATTAAGGTTTTCACATCAGACTTGAATCGAATGATTAAATCACATGATAGAAATTAGGGTTTGATGAGTTCACCTTAACCCTAATCTGATCGGAGCTCAAGATAGAAGAACTTAATCACACAAGTAGCTACATCGAGAGATTCATTTTCAATTTTGATGGATTGCCACCATATACTGCTAGGTGTTATTGGTGGATTTTGGTAGCAATTAGAATGATTTAGATAATCAATCATTCTAGTTGTCTGAATCGAAAGTGTTCTGATCTACCAAAAGGAGTTTCGATGATGTCGATGATAGAGATCATGACATATCCCATTACCATACAGAACTAAACCTAATTGGATCACACAAATAAGGGTTTAGATCTTGATATCATCAATTAGACTAACCCAGTTCAATTGATTTGAATTAGATTCAATTAGGTTCAAGGAAATCGTGCTAGCACACGATTGAGCCTAACGTTCTCCTTCTATTATCATTAAAAGTTGTCTCGACTGAGCCAAATGAGTTTGTGCTCACTTAGGTATCTTTACTTATTCTGACTGGAGGTTATCTAGGTTAGAAAAAGATTATCTTAATTTATGAGATAAATTAGAGTTAAGACCTGCCATTTTTTATCACCTGCTAATTTTTATCTTTGACTTTGGTCAAACATTGACCTTTGATACTTAGACATCTACCCATGTGTCATACACTTATTAGAGAGCAGATAGGAGCTAGTCCCCTTGCTAGAAATTAGAAAGGAGGGGGTGCATGCCTAGGGAGGTGTGCGTCCATGGATCGGGATGCCTGGAGTCCCATACGGATGGGACTCTAGGTTGCTTCTTGGATTCTACTTAGGTGACCCCTAGCCATAGACTTTGACCAGTCTTAGGCACTATCTAACAATGAATTAGTGGGGCTCTCATTGATTGAATTAGGTGATGTCATCCCATCAATAAGATTTAGATCTGATTGCACGAAGCAACGTGATTGGCCGGGATGATGTGGCACTGCATGGCGCAGTAGGGTCTACATAAATCCTATCTGCGCCCAACTTTTGCAGTGTTCTCTCTTAGCACATGCCCCAAGGCTATCCCTCTTCCTCCTCCATGCCATCTTCTGGTCCTCTCTCTTCTCTCCATGCCCAAGGCAAGTTGGGCTCCAGTTTGGTGCGATCCAGATAAGAAAAATCTGATGGGAAAGGAAGAAGGCAGCACTGCTGCAGAGACAACAGCAGATCTTCGAAGGGAGTTTTGAAGATCCTCCAAATTAGATTTAGATTTAATTTTTGAAGAGGTGATAAAGAAGAAGAAGATCTCTAGATCCAGATAGAGGTCAGGCGCTTGCATGGCTAGATCCAGAATCTTAGGTAATCAACAGGATCATCAAAGGGTTATTTGATTACCCAATATCAAGGTATAAATTAAATTAGATTTAATTTATTTTTATTTTTATTTATTAAATCTATAAAATTAGATCTAAAATATCTTAGATCTAATCTAGATATATAAGAAAATTTTTTAAAATATCTCTCTTGATCCGATCAAATCTGAACGAATCTGATCCAAAAAATCAAGATTTTCTCTTCAATTGGTATCAGAGCTAGGTTCTCTAAATTATTTAGATCTAATTTTATTTTATTTTTGATCTAATAATTAGATGATTTTAGATATCACATGAGATATGATTAGATCTAAAATCAAAAAAATTAAAATTAAAATAATATAGATCTAAGTTCTAAAATATGCATGATTAGTTGTAAAATAGAATAGTTCTATATATAGTCTTGCATAATCATGATTTATTTTGATTAAATTATAATTTTAGATATATTTATTTTTTATTTTTTGATGATTATAAATATTATAATAAGACCTAAAAAATAAGAAATAAAATTATTTAATTTTTAGATCATATGAGATATGATGCATGCATGTTTAGACTAGTTGTAGAATAGTTCTATATAATTATCTAGATTAGAATTTATTTTGATGTGATCAATTTAAATCTAATTTTTTAGATAATTATGAGATAATTAAGATCTAAAAAAATATGCATGATATGATACATGAGATGTATGCAAAACATGTATTAAGTTAGATCAATTTTATATATGAGATATATGATGTAGATCTAACTAGTTTTATAAATTTATATTTTTGATTAAGGCATTCCCCTTGGCTGTCCAATCATAAGAATAAAGTAAGATTTAAATGCCCTCTCCTTCCATTCGATATGGTGTTCTTATGATGTGTAGGGGTGCTGCGCATTCATCCTTAATCAAAAACCAAAAAACTTACTTTCTGCAAAACCCTAGATTCTGAAATCTTAGAATTTTATTTACATGTTTTGTTTGTGAACCCAAACTTAATTAAGAATTAAGATTATGAAATATATGTTAGGTTTAAAATTGAGAATTTCAGATCTAAGACATATTCATAAAATTAGGTTCGGGCTTGGGTAGCTCAATTAGATCTAAGTAGTTGATCAAATTGAATCAAGAGTTGGTTAGATGGGATTAATAGAGCATAAATTGACCAGCCTAATAGGATTAAGTTTGGGTCAAATCGAGTCATGTGAGTGATCAATCAAGCTAAGACCTAATTAGGCTCAATGGTTAGAGATTGGATTGTAGGCTAACTTGATTGGTTCTGACTCAACAATTTGGTGTCTAAGGTAAGTCTGGCAGATACGCCCGACTGGTTTTTAATTGGAGCTACTCGACTCGAATACTTTCTTGTTGAATTAATGGCATATCCCTTCCACCGATCTCACTATCTGGCCATATTTATAGGCACAGTTCTGATCTGAGGTGGTCAATAATCTGAGCTAACCCATGCCACTAGGTTAGTCATAATGGTTATGACTATGTCAAGTCTAGTTTAATGAGACCTAAATCAAATCTCCCTAAGAGTCTAAGATCTTCCACCATTGTAGATGTATGGGCCCTTCCCATGGTTGATTGTTCTCAGCTGGTTATAGTGGTTCAGTTGCACCAGGAAGACGCAACCATATCTATTAGGCATTGGATGCTATGGGCTAGAGGATGGATTAGGCTCAATATTTTGGATATGATGAGAGACTCAATTAGGAATCCAATCTGTGCAAATGGTTAGTTTGACTTTACTAAGGAGTGGATCAATATTTTGGGCATAGTGAGATTCATAAATTAGAGATCAAATTTGGGTGCATCATGATTGGAGAATCATTGAACAAGAGTTGTTCACTCATTGGCTAACCCAACACTAATAACTATTAGGTGAGATGATGAGTCAGTTAGTGGGACCACACCACCCACTAGAAATCATTAATCATGGAGATTTTCGCATCTCTATAGAGGAAGTATAGGGATCTGAGAAAATAGTGGGGGCTAATTTGTTTAAAAATAAAATTTCTAAATAAATTGGTTAAGTCTTAATTATAATATCTAACTTGAAATTTTGACTCTCTACAAAAAAATATCTGCATCCAACCCACTAGCACAAATCCTGGGCACCCATAGACTGATCGAACTAAATTACAAGGATTGGCTCCAAAACTATAAAATTATTTTAGATTCCAAGAAGTTAACTCATGTATTGGACCAGGACCCTCCCATCTTACCAGCCCATCCATCCACTGAACAGAGAGCATCTCTGGATAAGTAGATGGATGAAGACTACAAGGCCAGATATTGCATGTTGGGCTCGATGTCTGATGAACTTCAGTACCAACATGAACATATCAGGACTGCTCGCCAAATGTTGACTCACCTATAAGAGATGTTTGATGAATAGAGTCGCACAGCCAAGTATCAAGTTACTAAATGACTATTCAAGGCTAAGATGCATGATGAGCAGTCAGTCCAAGATCATTGTCTGATGATGATCAAGGATTTAGAAGAGCTTGAGAAGCTCGAAGTGAAGTTAGACTTGGATCTATAGAATGACATAATTCTACAATCTTTGACTGATGCGTATGGGCAGTTTGTCATGAACTACCATATGCATAAACTTCAAAATTCCCTGGCTGAACTTATGAACATGCTGGTTACGACAAAAGGCTCAGTACTTGCTATGGAATGGACTTCTTCCAAGAAAAAATCTTTTGAAAAGAAAAAAAAGTCTGCGAAAAAGCAGAAGGTGGAAGGAGGAAAGAAGAAAAAGACAAAGCTGAAGAAGGCCGCTGACAAAAAAAAGTATTTCCATTGCAACAATGACGGCCACTGAAAGCAGAACTGCCCTACATACCTGGCCATCCTGAAGAACAAGGAGGCATGTCCTTCTAAAGATATGCTCGTTATTGAGTCTAACCTTACAGTTTCTTCTGCATCCAGTTGGATGCTTGACTCTGATTTTAGTGATCATTTATGCACTTCCATGTAGGATCTTGAGGATAGCAGGAGGCTGAGGGATGGTGAGATGATCCTGCACGTCGAAAATGAAGCTAGAGTTGCTACCGTGGCCGTAGGAACATACCCTCTTCGACTACCATTTGGTTTAGACTTAGTGTTAAAAGACTATTATTATGTGCCTGCAGCAAGCAGAAATTTGATTACTGTTTCTTGCCTAGCATTAGAAGGCTATGTAATTAGTTTTCTTAAGGACCATTGTAATATTCTCTATGAAAGAAATAATATTGCAAGTGGTTTCCTTATTAACGTTCTTTATCAGTTACATATTGATGTATCTAATTTTAATATCGAGCAAAATGTGAATACCATGAAATGACCTAGGGATAGTCCAAACGATAGGTATCTATGGCACCTAAGACTAGGTCATATAGCAAAAGATAAGGTTAGCAAATTGGAGAAAACTGGGCTATTGAGTCCATTGACTTCCGAGTCATATCCAATTTATGAATCTTATCTTCATGGCAAAATGACTAAGCTCCCTTTTATAGGACATGGGGAAAGGGCCACGGATCTTCTTGCCTTACTATATGCTGATGTGTGCGGCCTATTTGATGTGCCAGCTAGAGGCAACTTTGTCTAGTTCATAACCTTTACAGATGATTTATCTAGGTATGGGTATGTGTATCTTATGAGACACAAGTCTGAAGCTTTTGAAAAGTTTAAGAAATTCAGACATGAAGTAGAAAAGCAAATAGAAAAATCCATTAAAGTTCTTCGATCAGATCGAGGAGATGAATACCTTAGTCAGATATTCCTAGACTATCTCAAGAAAAATGGAATAGTCTCTCAATGGACTCCACCTGAAACACCTCAACTCAATGGGATTTTAGAATGGAGGAACCGGACTCTATTAGATATGGTCCGATCCATGATGAGCTTCACAGACCTTCCTAATTTTCTTTGGGGATACTATTTGTTAACTACAATATACTTACTGAATAGGGTTCCTTCTAAAACCGTTCCTACCACACCGTATGAGATATGGCATGGTAGAAAAACCAAGTCTAAGTTATCTCAGAATTTGGGGTTGTCCGGCTCATGTCAAAAGACAACAAGCAGACAAGTTAGACTTTAGTGTTAGATATATGTGCCCTAGAAGCCAGAATTGGCTGACAGTTGTAATACACTTCTAAAAGCAAAATTATAATTTTGATAAATATCAATAAAATGAATTATTTTCTATCACATATGTGTATTTAGTGTCTGTGATACATCCTTTGAGTTAATGGTAATGATAATTCATATTATCAAGAGTTGAAAATTTAAGACATGAATAATCATTGTTAACTCATAAAATGCTTCCGACCATAGGATCATCGTGAGGATGGTGATTGATCCAGAAGGTTGGTGTACAATTGCTTCTCTTTAGTAGATGAGTCTTGAGTCTACGGTGTGGAGACACTGGAGCGAGAGTACAGATACTCGTTAGAGAACGAGGGCACTGAGCGTGACCACCTCGAGTAGTCATTAGGGAGTCTACCTTTTCATCAATGACTGACTCGATGCTGCAGTAGTGTGTCTGGTTCTTTGACCTGAGGTGCATCGATGGTTCACCTTGAGGGTGTTATAGTTCGACTACACCATTACTCGATCTCCTAGCCATATGGAACCCTGAGGTGTATGTTGGCTATAGCATGTTCATTGTAGGAACTAATTGCATCAAGATGGAATCTATCTACCTCGATGGTGGAGGAGCAGCCCTATGATGATCATGAGAATTAAGTCCAGAAGCCCATGGCCATGGCAGTGTGAAATAATAGAAAGAGTTTCTATTTAGATTTTCATAATGGACTCGAATCGAATGATTACATCATATGACAGAAACTAGGGTTTGACGAGTTCACCTTAACCCTAATCTGATCGGAGGCTCAAGATAGAAGAACTTAATCACACAAGTAGCTGCACCAAGAGGTTCACATTCAGCTCTGATGGATTGCCACCATATACTGCTAGGTGTCACTGGTGGATTTTGGGAGCAATTAGAATGATTTAGATGATCGATCATTCTAGCTGTTCGAATCAGAAGAGTTCTGATCCATCGAAAGAAGTTTCGATGATGTCGATGATAGAGATCATGACATATCCCATTACCATACAGAACTTGAACCTAATTGGGTCACACAAATAAGGGTTTGAATCTGGTGATCATCAATTGAACTGGTCCAGTTCAATTGATCTGAATGAGATTCAATTAGGTTCAAGAAAATCGTGCTAGCACTCGATTGAACCTAACGTTCTTCTTTTACTATCATAAATAAGTTGTCCTGCCTGAGCCAAAGGAGTTTGTGCTCAATCAAAGGCCTTCATATGGTCTGACTGAAGGTTGTCCAAGTCAGAAAAGGTTGTCTTATTTTGTAAGACATTACCTGTCATTTTTGGTCACCTGCCATTTCTTGTTCTTTGACTTTGGTTAAAAGTCTACCTTTGACTGGTCAAATGTTGACCATTGACTCTTTGACTTTTGACCATATGTCACACACCTATTGAAGAGCTGGTGGGGGCCTGTCACCCTGCTAGAACCTAGCAAGGAGGAGGGCACACGCCACCCTAGGTGTGTGCCCAAGTTGGAGGCATCCAGGAGTCCCTGTTGGATAGGGACTCCATCTCCCTTTTGGATTCCAATTAGAGTTCTCCTAAGAACCAACTTTGACTGGTCTTAGGTGCCCTCTAAGGAGGAATCCAGGGGACTCTATTCCTACCAATCAGATTTAGATCTGATTTCATAAAAAGTTGTGATTGGTTGGGAAGTAGAGAAGTTGGGTCACAGACAGTCTATAAATAAGACTTTGCGCCCAACTCAAAGGATGATTGAATCACAATTCTCCATGCCCCAAGGCTGCCTCTCCCCTCTTCCTCCATGCCAAACCACCTTCTCCCTCTCCTCTCCACATCGAAAATGGTTTTGGACCTTGGTTGGTGCAATCTAGACAAGAGAAAGGCGAGTAAAAGCTAGAAGGCTGCGCTGCTGCAAAGGACGACTGTTGATCTTCAAAAGAAGTTTTGAAGATCCTCCAGATTAGATCCAGATCTCATTTTTAGAGATATGATAGAGAAGAAGAGGATCTCTAGATCTAGCCTAAGTGGATACCGGTAGAGGCCAGGCACTTGCGTGGCTAGATCCAGAACCTTCTGCTGCATACAGGATCATCAACGGATAATAGGATTACCCATATCAAGGTAAGTTAAATCTGATTTAATTTATCTAATTTTATTTTGATTTATAAAATAATAATAATTAGATTGCAAACATATCAAGATCTGATTGGGATCAAGAGAAAAAAATTTTGAAATATATCTCTTGATCTGATCAGATCTGAACGAACCTAGACCGAAAAATCAGGATTTCCCTTCAACTGGTATTAGAGCCAAGGTCCTAAAAGTATTTAGATCTAATTTTAAATTTATTTTAATCATAAAATAAGTAATTTCAGATGTCACATGAGATATTATCAGATCTAAAATCAGAAAAAATTAAAATTAAATGATTAGGATTTAAGATTAGAAAATATGCATGACTAGTTCTAAAATAGAATAGTTCTATAGAATAGTCTTGCATATTTTTAATTTAATTTGATTAAATCATATTTTAGATCTATTTATTTATTATTTTTTAATATTATAATGGTTATAATAACATCTGAAAAATAGCAAATAAAATTATTTAATTTTAAACATCATATGAGATATGATTGATGCATGTCTAGACTAGTTGTAGAATAGTTCTACATAATTATCCAGATTAAAATTTATTTTGATTAGATCAATTTAAATCTAATTTCTTAGATTATTGTGAGATAATTTAGATTTGAAAACATGCATGATTTGATACATAAGATGTATGCAAAATATGCCATGATTAGATCTAATTTATATATAAGATATATGATATATGATCTAAAACTGTTTTGTAGTATTGCATGTTCTTGATTAAGGCGTTCCTCTTGGCCGTTCGGTCATAAGAACGAAGAAGAGTTTAAAGGCTCTCTCTTCCCATTCAATGGGGTGTTCTTATGATGTATAGGGGTGCTGCGTGTTCGTCCTTAATCAGAAACCCAAAACTTACTTTCTGCAAAACCCTAGATCCTAAAACCCTAGGATTTATTGTGCATATTTTGTTTATGAATCCTACTTAATTAAAAATTAAGATTATGGAATATCAATTAGGTCTAAAATTGAGAATTTTAGATCTAAGACATATTCATAATACTGCGTTTGGGCTTGGGTAGCTCAATTAGGTCTAAGCGGTTGATCAAACTGAATCAAGAGTTGGTTAGATGGGATCAACAATGCTTAAATTGACCAGCCTAATAGGATTAAGTCTGGGTCAAGATCGAGTCACGATCAAGCAAGACCTAATTAGGCTAAGAGGTTAGAGTATGAATTGTAGGCTAACCCAATTGGTTCGGGCTCAATAATTTGGTGTCTAAGGTAAGTTTGGCACATACGACCGACTGATTTTTAATTGAAAGCTACTCGACCTGAATGCATTCTTGTACGAGTTAATGGCATATTCCTTCCACCGATCTCACTTACCTGGCCATATCTGTTGACATAGTTCTGATCTGAGGTGGTCAGTAATCCGAGCTAACCCATGCCACTAGGTTAGTCATAATTGTTATGACTATGACAAGTCTAGTCTTATGAGACCTGATCAATTCTCCCTAAGAAAAGGTTAAGTCTGAGGTCTTCCACCATTGTAGATGTGCGGACCCTTCCCAGGGTTGATTGTTCTCAGTTGGATACAGTGGCTCAGTTGCACCGAAAAGATGCAATCATGTCTATTAGGCATTGGATGCTATGGGCTGGAGGATGAGTTGGGCTCAATATTCTGGATACGATGAGAGACTCAATTAGAAATCCATTCTATGCAAATAGTGGGTCTGACTTAACTAAGGAGTGGATCAATATTCCAGATATGGTGAGATTCATGAATTAGAGACTAAGTTTGGGTGCACCATGATTAGAGAATCATTGAACAAGAGTTGTTCACTCATTGGCTAACCCATCACCAATAACTGTTAGATGAGGTGATGAGTCAGTTGGTGAGACCGCACCACCCACTAGAAATTATTAATCATGGAGATTTTTGCATCTCTACAGAGAGAGTGTAGGGATCCAAGAAAATAGTGGGAGCTAATTTGTTTAAAAATAAAATCCCTAAACAAATTGGTCAAGTCAAAATTACAATATCTAACTAGAATCTTTGACTCTCTATAGAAAAATGTCTGCGTCCAACCCATTGGCACGTATCCTAGACACACATAGACTGACTGGACCCAATTATAAAGATTGGCTCAGAAACTACAAAATAGTTTTGGGTTTTGAGAAGTTAACCCATGTACTAGACCAGGACCCTCCCATCTTACCAACCCATCCATCCATTGAACAGAGAGCATCTCTAGAGAAATGGATAGATAAAGATAATAAGGCTAGATATTACATGTTGGGCTCGACGTCTGATGAGCTCCAGCGCCAACATGAAGATATCAGGACTGCCCACCAAATGTTGGCTCACCTGCAGGAGATGTTTGGTGAACAGAGTCGCGTAGCCAAATATCAAGTCACGAAATGACTTTTTAAGGCTAAGATGCGTGATGGGCAGTCAGTCCAAGATCACTATTTGATAATGATCAAGGACATGGAAGAGCTTGAGAAGCTCGGTGTGAAGTTGGACTTGGATCTACAGAACGATGTTATTCTGCAATGCTTGATTGATGCATATAGGCAATTCATCATGAATTACCACATGCATAAACTTCAAAATTTCTTGGCCGAATTAATGAATATGCTGGTTACCGCTGAGCTTTCTATGAAAGATTCTAAAAGCTCAGTTCTTGCTATAGAACGGACTTCTTCCAAAAGAAAGTCTTATGGAAAGAAAAAGAAGTTTGCGAAAAAGCAAAAGGTGGAAAAAGCCAAGAAGAAGAAGGCAGAGCCGAAGAAAAAGGCCAATGTCAAAGGAAAGTATTTCCATTGCAACAGCGATGGCCATTGGAAGCAGAACTGCCCTACTTACCTGGCCACCCTGAAGAACAAGAAGGAAGGTCCTTCTGGAGGTATGCTCGTTATTCAAGCAAAACGTGAATGCCATACGACCTAAGGATAGTCCAAATGATAGGTATCTATGGCACCTGAGATTAGATCATATAATAGAAGATAGGATCAACAAATTGGAGAAAAATGGGCTATTGAGTCCATTGACTTTCGAGTCATATCCAACTTACGAATCTTGTCTTCAAGGCAAAATGACTAAACTTCCTTTTGTTGGACATGGGGAAAGAGCCACAGATCTCCTTGTCCTAGTACATACTGATGTGTGCGGCCCATTTGATGTGCCAGCTAGAGGCAATTTTGTCTACTTCATTTTTTTTACCGATGATCTGTCTAGGTATGGGTATGTGTATCTTATGAGACACAAGTCTGAAGCTTTTGAAAAGTTCAAAGAATTCAGACATAAAGTAGAAAAATAAATTGAAAAATACATTAAGGTTCTTTGATCAGATCGAGGAGGTGAATACCTTAGCCGAAAATTCCTAGACTATCTTAAGGAAAATGGCATAGTCTCTCAATAGACTCCACCAGAAATATCTCAACTCAATGAGGTTTTAGAACGGAGAAATCGGACCCTATTGGATATGGTCCGATCCATGATGAGCTTCGCAGACCTCCCTAATTTTCTTTGGGGACACTCATTGTTAACTTCAATCTATTTACTGAATAGGGTTCCCTCTAAAACTGTTCCTACCACACCGTATGAGATATGGCACGGTAAGAAACCAAGTCTGAGTCATCTCAGAATTTGGGGATGTCCGACTCATGTCAAAAGACAACAAGCGAACAAGTTAGAGTTTAGGTCCTTTAGAGCTCGATTCATAGGTTATCCTAAAGAGTCATTAGGATACTATTTCTACATTCCAGAAGGCCACAATGTGATTGTGAGTCGACATGCCATCTTTCTTGAAAAATAGTTTATTCAAGATAGCGGCATTGGAAAGTAGATCAAGCTTGATGAGAAAGTCTCACAAGTATAACGAGCTAAGGAGGAACCAGAACCAAATCAGGTTGAGCTAATAAGAACACTACCTCCTCCACCTCGTAGATCGAAAAGAGTTTCCTGTCCCCTTGAAAGATACTTAGGCATTATTTCAAAGGGAGTAGAGGAAACATTCCTCGTAGGTAATGCTGCTCATGGTGATGATCCCAAAACCTACAACGAGGCGATATCAGATATCGACTCCGAGAAATGGCTAGAGGTAATGCAGTCAAAAATTGACTCGATGCACTCGAACCAAGTCTGGACCTTGGTAGATCCACCAAAAGGTATAGTACCTATTGGGTGTAAATGGATCTTCAAGAGAAAGATTGGTGTAGATGGGAATGTGGAGACATTCAAGGCTATACTGTGGCAAAAGGTTATAGTCAATGCGAAGGCATTGACTATCAGGATACCTTTTTCCCAGTGGCTATGCTGAATCCATCCACACATTGCTTGCCGTTGCAGCCTATTTTGATTACGAAATATGGCAAATGAACGTGAAAACGACATTCTTGAATGGATATCTTGAGGAAGATATCTATATGGAACAGCCGCTTGGTTTCACATCCAGTGATACTGATCACAAGATTTGCAAGCTGCAAAGGTCCATATATGAACTTAAGCAAGCATCTCTCTCAAGAGCTGGAACATCCTCATTTCAAATGATGTGATCAAAATATTTGGTTCATAAAAATGAGAGAAATCGTGTTTTTCAAAAGGGTCAGTGGGAGTGCTCTTATCTTCCTCATATGTATCGTGGATCATCCTCCTTATTGGAATAGATATTCCCATGTTAACAACAGTCCCAAAATAATGTATTGTCTAAGGATCTCCATGAAAGACCTAGGCAAAGCATCCTTTATTCTAGGAATTAAGTCTATAGGGATAGACCGAATAGGATGCTAGGACTTTACAGAAGATGTACATAGAGAAAGTACTAAAGAGTTTAGTATGGAAAACTCTAGAGGGCATTAATACCCTTCAGACATGGTATTCATCTTTCCAACAAGATGTGCCCCAGCACACCTGAGGAAATAGACGCATGAGCAAGATCCCTTATACTTTGCAATAGGGGCTCATGTATGCCATTTGCTATGTACACGACCTGATATAGCCATCCTATGAGTGTCACAAGCAATATCAGTCAAATCCAGGTGAAGAACACTAGACTTCTGTGAAATATATCCTTAAGTACTTAAGAAGAACTAAGGATATGATGTTGGTCTTTGGTAACGGAGAACTCCAAGTCCAGGGATACACAGACTCGAATCGAAAGTCGACATCTGGGAGTCTTTTGTGTGCAATGTTTGCTTCATCTGAAAGATTCCAAGCAAACGGTGATACACCTCATCCATGATTACTCGAAAAGGGTATCTCGAGGTTAAGAGAGTCAACTCCATAGATAATGTGGCAGACCCACTTACAAAGTCGTTGGGCCAGCAGAAGATCGAAGCCCACCTTGAGAACATGGGACTTAGACTTGTAGCATTGCTTTAGGACAAGTGGAGATTGTTAGATCATATGTCCCCAGAAGCATAATTGGCTGACACTTGTATAACTTCTAGGGCAAAATTAAATTTTGATAATATCAATAAATAGATTATTTTCTATCACATATGTGTATTTAGCGTCTGTGATACATCCTTTGAGTTAATGGTAATGATAATTCATTTTCAAGAGTTGAAAATTTAAGACATGAATAATCATTGTTAACTCATAAATGCTTCGGACTCATAGGATCATCAGTGGAGGATGATTGATCTAGAAGGTTGAGTGTACAATCGCTTCTCTTTAGTAGATAAGTCTTGAAATCTACGGTGTGGAGACACCAGAGCGAGACTGATAAGCTAGTTATACTTAGAGAACGAGGGCACAGAGGTGACCACCTCGAGTAGTCATTAGGAGTCTACTTCTCGTCAATGACTGCTCAATGCTCGTTGGTAGTGGTCTGTTCTTTGACCTGAGTGCATCGGTAGTTCACCTTGAGGGCTTATAGTTTGACTACACATTACTCGTCTCCTAGCCATATGGAACCCTGAGGTGTATGTTGGCTATAGAATGTTCATTGTAGGATGGATTGGCATCAAGATGGAATCTATTACCTCGGTGGTAGAGGGCAATCCTATGATGATCATGAGAATCAAGTCCAGAAGCCCATGGCCATGGCAGAGTGAAATAATAGAAAGAGTTTCTATTTAGATTTTCACAACGGACTCGAATCGAATGATAAATCATATGATAGAAACTAGGATTTGACGAGTTCACCTTAACCCTAATCTGATCGGGGCTCAAGATAGAAGAACTTAATCAAATAGGTAGCTGCACTAAGAGATTCTTATTCAGCTCTGATGGGTTGCCACCATATACTGCTAGGTGTCATGGTGGATTTTGGAGCAATTAGAATGATTTAGATGATCGATCATTCTAGTGTTCGAATCAGAAGAGTTCTGATCCATCGAAAGGAGTTTCGATGATTCTGATGATAGAGATCATGAAAATCCCATTGCCATATAGAACTGAACCTAACTGGATCACCCAAAACAGGATTTGAATCTGGTGATCATCAATTGAACTGTCCAGTTCAATTGATCTGAATGAGATTCAATTAGGTTCAAGAAAATCATGCTAGCACTCGATTGAACTAACGTTCTTCTTTTACTATCATAACTAATGTTGTCCTGCTGAGCCAAAGGAGTTTTGCTCAATCAGGGCTTCATTATGGATCTACTGGAGTTGTCCAAGATAAAGGTTGTCTTATTATAAGATACTACTGCCATTTTTGATCACCTGCCATTTCTTGTTCTTTGACTTTGGTCAAAAGTCTACCTTTGACTGGTCAAATGTTTGACCATTGATACTTTGACTTTGAGCACATATCATGCACCTATTGGAGACTGGTGGGGGCCTATCCCCTACAAAACCTGGCAAGAGGAGGGCGCACGCACCCTAGGCGTGTGCCAAGTTGGAGGCGCCAGGAGTCTGTTGACAGGGACTCCATCTCCTTTTTGGTTCCAATTAGAGTTCTCCTAAGAACCAACTTTGACTGGTCTTGGGCACCTTCTAAGGAGGAACCCAGGGGACTCTATTCCACCATTCAGATTTAGATCTGATTTCACAGAGTTATGATTGGTGGGAAGAAGAGAAGTTGGATCACAACAGTCTATAAATAAGACCTCGTGCCCAACTCAAAGATGATATGAATCACTAATTCCCAACCCCAAGCTGCCTCTCCTCTTCCTCCATGCCAAACCACCTTCTTCCTCTCCTCTCCATGTCAAAGGGTTTTGGACCTTGGTTGTGTAACTAGACAAGAGAAAGGCGAGTAAAAAGCTAGAAGGCTGCGCTGCTGCAAAGGACGACTGCTGATCTTCAAAGAAGTTTTTGAAGTCCTCCAGATTAGATCCAGATCTGATTTCTGGAACGTGTATAGAGAAGAATAGGATCTCTAGATCTAATCTGAGTGGATATCGGTAGAGGTCAGGCACTTGCGTGGCTAGATCAGAACCTTTCGCTGCATATAGGATCATCAACGGTATAGGAATTACCCATATCAAGATAAGTTAAATCTGATTTAATTTATCTGATTTATTTTGATTTCAAAATAATAATAATTAGATCTGAAACATATCAAGATTTGATTAGGATCAAGAGAAAAAAAATTTGAAATATATCTCTTGATCTGATCAAATCTGAACGAACCTAGACCAAAAAATCAGAATTTTCCTTCATTTAGGTCATCAAAGCTTGATTTATAGGATGTCCTAAAGAGTCAATAGGATATTATTTCTACATTTCAGAAGATCATAATGTGATTGTGAGTCGACATGCCATCTTTCTTAAAAAATAGTTTATTCAAGATAGCGGCATTGGAAAGCAAATCAAGCTCGATGAGAAAGTCTTACAAGAGCAATGAGCTAAGGATCAAATGAAACCAAATCAGGTTGAGCTAATCCATTCACTACCTCCTCCATCTCATAGATCAAAAAGAGTTTCTTGTCCCCCTAAGAAGTACTTAGGTACTATTTCAGAGGAAGTAGAGAAAATGTTCCTCATAGGTAATGGGGTTCATGGTGATGATCCCAAAATCTATAACAAGGCGATATCAGATATTGACTCTGAGAAATGGTTAGAGGCAATGAAGTCGAGAATTGACTTGAAGCACTCAATACCAAGTCTTGGACCTTGGTAGAACCATCAGAAGGTATAGTACCTTATTGGATGTAAATGGATCTACAAGAGAAAGATGGTAACAGGATGGGAATAGTGGAGACATTCAAAGCTAATTAGTGAAAATTATAGTCAATGCGAATCAGAGATTACTTTTTGCGAGTACTAGCTAAAATCCATGTCGCAAATTGCCTTGCTATTGGGTAGCTATTTCGATTATGAATATGGCAAATGGACTTAAAAATAGCATTCTTGAATGATATCTTGGGAGAAGGATATCATATGGATAGTCACGAGGGTTTGCACATTCTGGTGATGACAATCAACAGGTATCGAGCTGCAAAAGGTCCCATAATGGAATGTAAGCAAGCATCTTGGAGCTGGAATACTCATTTTAATTAATGTGATCAAATTGTTGGTTTCATCAAGAACAAGAGAGCCATGTGTCTTCAAAATGGTCAGTGGAGCACTGTTGCTTCCTCTGTTGTAGCATCGATGACATCTCTTATTGAGAATGAGTGTTTTATATTGACCATAGTTAAAAAATATGGTTATCTATAGAATTCTCCATGAAAGACACTTAGGAGAAGCAATCATATTCTGGGAAAGTAAGAGTCTATAGAGATAGCAGCATAGGATTCTAGGTACTTCAATAGAAGATGTACGTAGAGGAAAGTGCTAAAGAAGGTTAGCATGAAAAACTTAAGAGAGGGTTTCGATGAAGGAATCCTGATTTTTTGATCAAGGTTCGTTCAATCTGATTGGATCGAGAGGCCATTATTTCAAAATTTCCTCTTAAGATTCAGATCAGATTGACCTTTTCATATTTGACTATAGCATCTGATAAATAAGAAAAATTAAATTACAATTAAAAGTTAATAATTTTATCTTATACTGGATAAACTTGATTATCCGTTGATGATCCTGCGAAAGCTCTGAGGTTCTGGATCTAGCCACGCAAGCACCTGACCTCTACTGGTATCCACTCGAGCTGGATCTGGAGATCTTCTTCTTCTCTTTCTTTTCTCCAATAATCAGATCTGGATCTGATTTGGAGGATCTTCAAAACGCCTTTTGAAGATCACCCATCGTCGCTGCAGCAGTGCTGCCTTCTTCCTTTTTCGTTAGCCTTTTCTTACTTGACTCGCACTAATATGAAGAACCCAACTTTCTTGGACGTGGAAGAAGGAGAGAGAGGGCTAGGATGTTTGGCGGTGGAGAAGGGAGAGGGGCAGCCTTGCGACATGGCTAAGAGGAACTCTCTTTTTAAAAGTGGGCGTAGATAGGGTCTATTTATAGGACTACGTCTCTATGCCATGCAGTCTGCATCTGAGAAAATTCTGATTTTCTGAATCAGGTTCGTTCAGGATCTGATTGGATCAAGAGGCATATTTCAAAATTCTCTTTTATATCCAGATTAGATTGACACAGTTTCAGTCTGGATTATAAACGATAGTTAAGAAAAATTAAAACTAAATTAATTCCTAAATTTAATTTTTTACCTTGATCTTTAGGTAATTCCGATTACCGTTGATATCCTGTGGAAGCTCTGAGGTTTCTGGATCATAGTCATCAAGTGCCTGGCTCTATCAGTATTCCACTCAGGCTAGATCTGGGATCTTCTCCTTCTCTTTCTTTTCTCCAAAAATTTAGATCTGGATCATATTTGGAGATCGTCAAAACTCTTCTGAAGATCACCCATCGTCTCTGCAATGCAGTGCTGCCTGTCTTCCTTTTTGTCAGCTTTCAGGCTTGACTCACAATGTAATCAAAAGACCAACTTTCTTTAGGCATGGAGGACAAAGGGGTAGATGGTGGCATGGAGAAGGGAGAGATTAGCCTTGGGGCGTGGCTTAGATCATACTATTGAAAGTAGGTGCAGATAGGCTATTTATAGACTCTACTGCGTATATGGCAGTGCTGCATCACCCGGCATTGTGTTGCTTCGTTCAATTAATTAAATTGATTGGTGGATGAGAGAATCATGGATTCATCTATAGGTGTTACCTAAGACTGGTCGAAGTCTATAGGTGAGGGTCACCTATTTGAATCCAAACAAGCAACCTGGAGTCCATTCTTGGGACTCAGCATCTCCTATCCATAGGCACATGCCAGTCCTAGGCGGTT